>JACEFZ010003407.1:0-57500 GCA_014155875.1 Cepaea nemoralis | reverse complement strand
CTAGTTTCATTAGCCTGTTTCAGACAATCATTGTTAATTACTCTGGAAGTTAAAGGAATTCGCAACATTCGTCACAGGAACCACATCTCTGTTGCTTCTAATGTCTTCTTAATTTGTTCATTTACACTATAAAATTCAATGCCATATAGAAAAACTGGCATTTCAGCACTCTCTTACATTAAGTGATAACGATTTATTGCATAAGACACTCTTCATTTTCTGAAATGCAGCCTTTGCCTGCCCTCTTTTGCTTTTAATCTCTGTTGTACACCTTCCATCTGATGTTATAAATGCCCTTTTTTCGTATATCCTATTACAGGACATCGCTGTCAACACCAGCATTTTACCGCTGTTGTTGATTTCTTGGCAAGATTATGCTCAGTAGTTTGCCATTGCTGTCTGGGCGGCCGGCTCACATATTCCGTAAGTAACAGGCGGGGCAAGAACCGCTACCGATTCTCGCGCAGCCAAGTTTGCTCACGTGGATAAACGGGATTACGGAGAAAGTCGCTAACGCCTAGGCCAGGGAGAGCGGCATAAATGCCCTTAGGTATTTAAAATTATCCATTTGATTAAGAATTTTCCCTTCTATTTCTATGTCACATGTTGGTGTCATCATTTTCGATAATATCACCTTTGCTGCTGTTTTCTTGATGTTCAGGGAGAGTCATTTCTTCGCACTCTGTGTTATTGCAATGTTCAACAATTGTTGTAGGTCTGTTGATTTATTCGCCACCAATACTGTGTCTTCAGCACAGCGTATATTATTTATATTATAACCTCCGATTAAGTATTCCTGGCGTCTCTTTAATCTCTCTGGTTATTACTTCACTATATAGGGAGAAGAGATCCGGTGACAAGACACACCCCTGTCGTCATTCATTCATTCAGTAGCATGTCCTTTGTAGAACCACGCTGCCATAACAACCCTGCGGAAAACTGCTCGATCACAATCAAAATGTCCCGCATCCGATACACCTATCTGGAGATCATCCGCCACATCTTCTCTTTGGCCTCTTCCTCTCTTCCCAGGCATATATCCCTCCATTATTGTTCTCTCCAAACGTTCATGACGTTTCAAGTGATCAAATTATATCAATTTTCTTTGTTTTATCTTCTTTATTAGCCAACCATCTTCAATATTCAGCTCTTGAAGTATGGATGCATTTGTTATTTTCTTTACCCAAGATATTCTTAGAACCCGTCTATAACATTTATATTCAAAAGCATTTCAGCTTGTTTAGTATGTGTCCAGGTCTCACAGGCGTATATTGCAATGGGGAAGATGGATGCTCTTAAAAATCTAATGTTTGTAGTTCTATTTGTCCCACTCCATAATTTATTAAGTTGCTTTAGTCTTTGAAGAGCAATTGATAGTCGTCGTTTAATTTCTTTGTGCCAACATTGTTGGTAATCAATGACCCAAGATATTCAAAATTTTCCACCACCTCCAATCTTTCCTCATTAATATATATTTCTTTCTCCATAGTAGTTTTATCTGTATGCATTATCTGTGTTTTTGCTATGTTAAGATATAAGTTGTGATTTTCACTATTTCTTTGAGTTGAGGTTATTAAGTTTTCTATACTAGTCTGTGATGTGGATAGTAATACTGTATCATCAGCATATCGAATCTCTGGTATTTCATGACCACCGATATTTAGGGCATCATATTGCTCCCTGTTTATATCATCTCTGACATTTCTCATTATATTGTCGACGTACAGGTTAAACAAACAGGGTCACAGCCCACAGCCCTGACGGACTCCTTTCTTGATGTCAAACCAATCTGATGTCTCGCCATCTATTCTAACCGCTGCTTGTTGGTCTAGATCAGTGGTTCTCAACCTTTTTTGGCCCGTGCTCCCCTTCACCATATTTTCAGAACGTCATCCCCCCCCCCCCTTTCGTATTTCCTACGTAAAAATTTGGCCCTCCCCCCCCCCTTTTCACCATATTTTCAGAACGTCATCCCCCCTTTCGTATTTCCTACCTAACACCCCCCCCCCCCCCCCGCCCCTAACCAGTATACGTAATAATGGAAGCTAAATTTAATAGATGTCTAGAAGTCCACTTGAAACATGATTTGTGGGTCTACTTACGTTATAAATTGAATTTTAGAAGGATGAGATGTACAGAACCGTACAGTATGAAGGGAAAAACAATATTAAGAATCGGTTCTTGTATTAACGCGATCTTGAAATAATCTTAATCCCCCCCCCCCCCACCCCGGAAACCCAGAAATCACCCCCGGGGGGGGGGGGAATTCACCACCAGTTGAGAACCACTGGTCTAGATAGAGCATTATTATGAGTTGTACTACATGTGATGGAAAGCTCACATTCCTCATGATTTCCCAAAGTTTCTGATGTTGTACACAGTCAAATGCCTTTGAATAATCCACAACACGGGACAATAGGTTTACATTAAATTCTCTGCACTTCTCTATTATTAAACGCATGTTGAGTATGTGATCTCTTGTTCCTCTTCCTTGTCTAAATCCAGCTTGAACCACGTTAATCTCTTCTTCCATTTCCTTACAAAGTCTTCCCATTATGATTCTTGGTAGAATTTTACTTGCATGACTGATGAGAGCAACAGTTATATAGTTGGTGCATAATTTCAGGTTGCCCTTTTTTGGTATTGGAATGAAAATAGTTCTCTTCCAATTTTTTGCCCATACACCATATTTCCATATCTTTTTACATAATGCATGATAGATTTGTATGCTTTCTTCTCCTCCCGCTTTAATTAGTTCAGATGGTATCTCATCACATCCTGGTGATTTACCATTCTTCAGGTTCCTTTATTGCCCATGCAATTTCATCTAATGACGGTTCAGGTTCTGTTTCTGCTGTCACTGGTTCATGTATATCATTTATATTCTCACAGTCATTCATATCATGCATCCCACTACAGCAGTGGTTCTCAAATGGTGGGGAATTCCCCGCCCCCAGGGGGGAATTTTAGAGTTTCCGGGGGGGGGGGGGGGGGGAGGGGGAATTAAAATTATTTCAAGATCGCATTAATACAAGAACCAATTATTTGATATTGTTTTTCCCTATAAATTTTACGGTTCTGTACTTCTCGCCCTAATGAAATTCTTTTTTTATAACGTAAGTAGACCCACAAATCACATTTTATGTAGATGTCTAGACTTGTTCTAGTATGGGTTATTAAATCTAGCTTCCATTTTTATGTATACTTTGTAAGGGTGGGGGATTTATAGGGAGGAAATTCGAAAAAGGGGGAGGGGGGAATGACATTCTGAACATAAGGTAAAGGGGGGCATGGGCCAAAACAGGTTGAGAACCACTGCACTACAGTGTTCCTGCCATCTTTCTAGAATTTGTCTAGATTCTGTTAAGGTATTTCCCAACTTGTCACAGATAACATTTAATTGAGGTTGAACATTTCTAGTCAATAACTTCATTTCTTTGAAGATTTCGTAATCTCTTCCATTCTTATGATATTGCTCTATTTTTATACAACAATCTTGTATATATTGGTTTTTGTCCTTTCTTGTATTCTTCCTTATTTCTCGTGTTAAAGATTTATACTTCATCGTACTGTTATCGGTTTCTCCTTTATTTTCAGTTCACTTCGTTGTTTTATTAATTCTAACGTGCATGGTGTAATCCATGGCTTATGTTGCTTAGTCCTGGTCGGAATTAAATCTTTGGCTGCTGTTATCAAGATATCTTTAGCTTGTACTGCCAGTTCATCAGATGTCATTTCTTCTTGTACAGACATCAAGACCACAAAACGATTCTTCACTTCTACGTTTTATGCTTCTGGTATATTGTGAGATCAAAACGAAGTGGCCTTGGTCCACGGGTAGCTTTTTGAGTTTCAATTTCAGATCTGCTTCTAATAACTCATGATCTGTATCACAGTCTGCACTTCGTACGGTTTTTGCAGATGTTATGCATGATCTCCATCTTTGTATTAAAATATAATCTATCTGATTTTTGGTAATACTGTCAGGGAAATTCCATGTGAAGAGTCTTCTTGGGTGTTGTTCAAAAAGTGCTGTTAGTTATCGTTAACTCATTTTCTGTGCAAAATTCAATTAATTTGTCACCTGCATCATTTCTATTTCCCAATCCAAATTTTCCTAAAACGTGTCTCTCATATTCAACTCTTCCTGTACCTACTTTAGCATTAACATCTCCCATTATTATTGTTATATCATTATTGCTAATCTTATTTAATGTGATTTGCAATGTGCTGTAGAAATCTTCAATTTCGTCCTCCTCTGCTGTTGAACGAGAGTTGTGTTTTTGGACGTCCTTTTAGTCTGATAGTAAGGATTCTTTCACTAACTGGGTTATATTCCATTAAAGCTTTTGCAGTTGTTTTATCTAAACAAAATGCCACTCCGCTCTGGCCTCCGACGTCTCTACCAGAATATATGACTCCATTTTTATTTGTAAAATGTTCCTTGCCTCTCCAGCGATGTTCACAAATTCCTCAAATTTGAATATTAAACCTCTCAATCTCATCGCATACTATTTTAAGCTTTCCCTCATACAAACTTCTCACATTTCATGTACCTATTCTCCTTGGTAACAGTCGGGATTAACTCCGTCCTCCTAGCTTTATATGTTCGTAACTAGCTCTCTTTATTTCCCATCTTAATTGCTGTTACTTGGTTCCAGTAAATATTCTTTATTATTCTTAAATCTTTCCCATCAATGTTGATATCTTCTAACATTTTAATCAGTTCATCATGTTTTACTTTGTCAAATGTCTTAGTATAATCTATGAAGCACAAATATATATCTTTCTGTGTCTCTATTGACCTTTCTATTAGTGTCCGTAATGTATATATTGAATTGTTTGTACCCGTTCCTTCCACAAAACCATACTGCTCTTCACTAATTTCAATTTTTATTTTCTGTCTTGTTCTTCTCCTTATAATTCTGGATAGAAGTTTACTGACATAGTTTATGAAGTGAATTGTACGAAAATCTTCGCATTCAATTGCTCTTGGTCTTTTTGGTCTATAAATACAGATTTCAGCATATCGCTCGGTAAATATCCACTGCAGTAAACATCATTCAACATTTTGGTTAATATATATACTCCAAATTCTCCCAATACTTCGAATTCTTCTATTGTGATTTCATCTGGCCCAGCTGTGTTTCCTTTCTTCGTGTATTTTACAGCGTCTTGGGTGAGTTGCTTGAGGGAATATGTCCTAATGGATAAGAAGATATACCGGGCATATTCTTATTAGAGTTAGATAGTTATCTGTTGTGGTATCCTTGCACTCCGGACATGTTCATAGGTGCTCAGACCCCCTCCCCCCTCCCCCCCCCCCCCCCCCCCCCCCCCATATATGCATCGGCGTCCTGTGCTAGTTCTGTGTTGGTTGACGAGGTCCCTCATTTTCCCGATGTGTCTCTCTTTTCTGGCCATGCCAATTCTTACTCCCAAGTCTCTCATTTTGGACAACGATGTGGATTCACTGGCGTCATAGTTCCTCCACATTGGACATCTTTCTAAGGGCATTAATAACATCCGCACCATCCAGGGGCTGGCCATCTGCAGGGGGGATGCAGAACCAGCAAGTTTATCAGCTCGTTCATTTCCCCCAACTTCCGCATGTCCCGGAACATAGATGAAGGTGACTCTACGAACAACAGAACACCGCGGCGTTTCAATCCACTGTCTACGTACATAACACTCCTCGACCATTCTTATTAGAGTATTCATCAACTTTTTTACATGCCTTCTTTACAAGCTCTGATTCCACTTTATCGTTCATTCTGCCTTAATTGCTTAATTTACTTTTGAATAACAAAGACATAAACAATAGATTGCACGATTTATTGCCTGGCATATTTCGCTGCATTTCGTCAGGTACATACTGCAGAAATCACACAACGTAAAGTAAATTAATTAGATAAATCCTTCAAGTTGAAATATACACATATTCGCACAGTGATATCAATTGTCTACCACGGTAATTTTAAGCTGACTAACATGTCTTTCTGTTTGCACAATTCTGGCTTGCGTTGATTGATCATAATTGCGTCTGCAAACTTTAACAATCGAATATTTTGGTGTGTTAAACAACACGTGAAAGGCAGTGTCTCTGTCAACCACATGGCCGCTTTCGATAATGTGCCTACCAATTGAAGACGCGGGGAGCTTCCGGTGTGTCTGTCCCACTAGGCTAGCATCTCCTGTGTGCCGTATCTTGTTGACCCATTGCGGTATGTGTTCTGACACTCATTTGTTAAGCTTGTCTCTCTGTTCTACCAATGTAGAAGACCTGGAATCTACATGCGAATTGGTAAATACAATTGTTTGTGGCGCACAGAGGGACAGGCTCTTTGACTGCTGGTGTAGGAATCGGTATGGTTTTATATCTAATGACTGGAGTTGCAGCACAGAATGTTCGGCCTACTGCTGTAGTAAGCCGGTCTTGTAGACGTTGCATTACTTCACCCCCTCGAAAGGTTAGCTGGATGAATACCTTGAGTTTAGGGACTGTAGTTACGTCTGGTTTTGGTTTGGGCTGTTGGCAGTGGCGGTTTATAAATCCTGTGGAGTACCCGTTCAGGTTTAAGACATTCTTCAGAGTTTCAAATTCCTCTGTCAGTGTGTCCTAATTTACTTTTTATTCCAATTAATGCATTCCCTTAGTGAATTTAAACACAGAAGCCACAAACAATATGTTGCACGATTTATAGCCTGACACATTTCACTGTGTCTGGTCAGGTACATACTGCATTGGGTGGACAAGAGAGTTAAACAGCCTTCAGGAATCCCTGAGCAGTCGAAAGGCTATAAAGCACTGCCATCGTCGATTTCTCAACAGCTAATTAAAATGCAGTCATAGCGTGAACCAAGAAAAAAGTGTTTCTTAGACTGCATTTGACGAAAAATAAACGATAGCTCAAATATTGTGAGACAATCGCAGTCGGTTTTGTAAAAACAGAAAGAGTTCGTTGTAAATATTGAAAATACCGTCCGGTTAAGAGATGTTCCACATTTGAACAAAGCCTCTGACTGTGTGTTTTAATTGTTTCAGCTAACATTTATTCAATGTATATGATATATAACTCTACAGTGAGCATATGGCGAGATGCGGCGAAATATGCCAGGCAATAAATCATGCAACATACTGTTTTTGACTTCTGTGATTTCTTACTATTGATATTACTCTTTTTTTCCAAATAAAGATTTAGAACAAGGGAGCTAACACGGGTAAATTAAACATGCAGTTACGAACTGTATTACATCCCATAAATCGCACGTGTTGGCAATCTTCTAAGAAGTCCATGCCGTGAGGCGTTGGTGATCATGTCTGTCCACAGCCTTCTGTCTTGGGTACTGTCAATCTTCTAAAAGTCCATGCCGTGTGGCGTTGGTGATCATGTCTGTCTACCCCCTGTGGCGTTGATGATCATGTCTGTCTACCCCCTGTCTCATGTACTGACAATCTTCATATAGTCCATGCCGTGTGGCGTTGATGATCATGCATGTCCCCAGACTTCTGTCTCATGTACAGCCAATCTTTTTATAGCCCATCCCATGTGGCGTTGGTGATCATGTCTGTTCACGGCCTTCTGTCACGTATACTGCCAATCTTTTTATAGCCCATGCCGTGTGGCAGTGCCAGACCTTTTAGAATAAATGTTATTCAAGTATATGCCCCAACAGGAGAATCCAGTGAAGATAGTGTAGAGGAATTTTATAATGACATAGAGTCTGCCTTAAAGAAATGTAACAATTCAGAAATAAACATCATATTATGGGACTTAAATGCAAAAGTATGAAATCAAGGTGATAGATACACAGTAGGAAACTATGGTTTAGGAGAGAGAAATGAAAGAAGATACCGACTCGTAGAGTGGCAAAAGAACAGGAAAAGATTGTAGGAAACACCTGGCTTAAGCAACACCCTAGAAGATTATGGACATGGAGGAGTTCTGATAACAGGATTAGAAACCAGATTGACTACATTCTGATTAGCAGAAGATTTAGAAACGCGTTAACAATAGAAAAACAGTTCCCAGTGCTGATTGTTATAGTGACCACAGATTACTTACAGGAACATTGAGGATAAAGTTGAAGAAAGTCAAGTATATAACAGGAAACACTAAATATGATTTGTGTACATTGAGTAATGACAAAGAAATACAAAACAAATTCAACATAGAAGTACAGAACAGATTTGATATATTGTCTGATCTAGAGATCCTATTCCAGGATGTGGATGATCAATGGGAAATGTTGAAGAATTCAATCAGTTTGGCTGCAGAAACAACTATTCCAAAATTAAAGAAGGTGGATCGTAAGAAATGGATGACTGAAGAAATTTTACACCTAATGGAAACAAGAAGACTCAACAAAAATAATTCTGCCAAATATGAAGAAATTCACAGACAAGTCAGAATATTATGTAAGGAGGCAAAAGAAGCATGGCTTGAGGAAAAGTGCTTAGAAATTGAAAAACAACACAACAGTCAAAATACCAAATTAGTGCACAAAAGAATTCAGGAACTTACTAATAAAAGAACAAGTACATCAACAGGCTGTCTAAAATCTAAAGATGGCAAAATCATAATAGAAAAAGATCAGATTATACATGTATGGACAGATTATGTGAAAAACCTTTATGAGGATAACAGAGAGGAACAGTATGATATTAGATTTAATAATGAAGGACCGCCAATTTTGAAGATGGAGGTTCGAAATGTTCTTAAGCATATGAAAGCTGGCAAGGCCCCCGGTGCAGATAACATCACAACAGAAATGATTAAAGCTTTAGAAGAATATGGACTAGATCAAGTCACCAGACTGCTGAACACATTATATGATACTGGAGATATACCTTCTGAATTATGTAACTCTGTATTTATTGCAATCCCAAAGAAATCAGGAGCCTTGGAATGTGATCAACATAGAACAATTAGTATAATGAGTCACATCACAAAGATTTTGCTAAGAATTATCATGCAAAGAGTGAGGAAGAAATACAACCTGAAATAGGGGAAGAACAATGTGGGTTTGTAGAAGGAAAGGGTACAGTAAATGCTGTGTATATGCTGCGAACAGTTATTGAACGTGCTATAGAAGTAAACAAGGATATACATCTTTGCTTTATTGACTACACAAAGGCTTTCGATAGAGTTAGACATGTCAACATGGTGGATATGCTTGCAGATCTACAAATTGATGGGAAAGACATTAGACTTATAAAAAACATATATTGGAAACAACAAGCTGCCATAAGGATTGATAATGAAGTGGGACAATATCAGCCTATTAAGAGAGGTGTTAGGCAGGGATGTGTAATGTCTCCAGATCTTTTTTCCCTATACAGTGAAAATATTTTCAGAAATGTAGAAGATATAAATGGAGTCAGCATTGGAGGACGAAACATCAATAACATTAGATATGCAGATGATACAGTATTGATTGCAGACAATGCGCAGGATCTGCAACAATTAGTAGATGCGGTTGTTGTACACAGTGAGCAACTGGGGTTAGAATTAAATTGTAAAAAGACACAGATTATGGTCGTCACTAGGAAGAACGAAGTACCACAATGTAATATACAAGTAAATGGGAATATTCTTCAACAAGTGAATCGGTACAATTATCTCGGAACAGTCATAACATCTGATGGGAGAGTAGCCTTTAGCAAGATGAAAAACATTCTGACCAATAAAAAGATGTCAATTGAAACGAGAAAAAGAGTGTTGAGGGGATACATAGAGCCTGTTCTTTTGTATGGATGTGAAACTTGGACAATGTGCAGTCAAGCTGAAAAACATCTGATGGCTGCAGAAATGTGGTTTCTGAGGAAAATGCAAAGAATACCATGGACAGATAGAAAAACCAATGACCAAGTACTACAGGAGACAAATGAAAATCGTAAATTGATTAGAGAAATTAGACGTAGACAGTCAAAATTTTTTGGACATGTTATGAGAAGAAATGGATTAGAGAACTTAGTGACTACTGGCAAGATCGAAGGGAACAGACCAAGAGGAAGACCGAGAGGAAAATACCTGGATGGCTTGGCCACATGGCATGGACGAGACAGGAACACTGAGCTGATCCACGACACTGGTGACCGAGTTAAATGGCGAGTCATGACCGCCCACGCTTTCAGGCATGGCACATGATTGATTGCCGTGTGGCGTTGGTGACCATGCCTGTTCATAACCCCTGTCTCTTCTGCTGAGAATCATGTCAGATACCGACGTTCCTCCGTGCCATGATATCAAACTGTCCAGTATTTGATCCCCCCTGCCACTCCTCCCCTCCAACCTTTCCGTTGTGACGTCATATTTCAGCCATCCCCTTCTCATGATATGCCCACAGAATGTGGGCTGTCTTCTTCCCATACGAGTATCCAGTTCTCTTTGTTAGTTACTTATCTCAAGATATATTTATTGCTATTCCTATCCTCCATTACATTTACTTAACAAACTGAACAGCGCATAAATGCCTTTGAATATAAATTTTATAGACGGGTTCTAAGAATATCTTGGATACAGAAAAGAACAAAATGCATCAATAAGAGGAGATCTGAATATTGAAGAAGGTTGGCTACTAAAGACGATAAAACAAAGACAATTGAAATATTTTGGTAACTTGAAACGTCATGAACGTTTGGTTAGAACAATCATGGAGGGGCATAAGCCCGGGAAGAGAGGAAGAGGAAGGCCAAAGAGGAGATGGGTGCAGGATGTGGCAGATGATCTCCAGATGGGTGTATCGGATGCGGGACTTCTTGCTTATGAGCGAGAAGTTTTCCGGAAGATTGTTATGGGGGAGAAGTTCTGCAAAGGACAAGCTACTGAATGAATAAATGAATGAATGAATGAATGTTTAGTTTAGTCGATGGACCAACATCACGGCACACGGGAGTAACCCATAAGTGATCCATTCTACTCCTAACTCAAGCCTGAGTCCGGAGAATCTCAGCTCAGTGCACGAACTCCGTAGCACTTTCGAGGCTCCTGAAATACTTTGGGTAGATTTTTAACTCGAAATTTAGCCCGGCAGCGCCGTTATGCTACTCTTTTTCGATTTCCAACTGCCAAGGGATTATTTACGTGTGCAACAATACACACGGGCGTCCGATCTCACTACCCAGAGACCAGGGGAAATGTTTGTTACTAGAAGGTCCACGTGAAAAAAAACAAAAATCCCGTCCAGCACTCGAGGCGGACACCATACCTCGAGACCACTCACCACTCAACCCCCCCCCCCTCCCTCCAAGAACGAATGAATGAATGAATGAATGAATGAATGAATGAATGAATCATCCACTAGCCTACGGGACAATCTTGGACAAGACGGAGTGCCCATTAACCCACCCGATCAGGAAAACCCGAAACCTCGAGACCAAGTGGGGTTGAATCTGGGGAGCAGCCGACATACAGTTGTTGGTCATGGTCATCAGTTTTACGACGGTAGGCAGATGATCTCTTACAAGATTCAGTGCCAAACAAAAAAGTAGGTTTAGATCAAACAAAAATGGATTTTGGAGAATAGTAAGTTGGGGTGTGTCACAGATATGACATAAAAGTTATTAATATCAGAGATGTTGTATAATATATCAAATTAAAGGGGGTTGTATAGGGAAAACTACTGTATATAAGCCCCTGGCAGATACCAGAAGTCCTATGGCACATAGTCAGTTAATAGCGACAATAGCAACGATCAACGACCAGTATGGTCAATGCATAGAAGGACAGCAATGGACAACTACCTTCCTTTCACATGCCTTGAACATTGTGACTTTGCATCCTTCCTTGAGGCAAACACAATTAGTTTTTTAGAAGTTAGTTGCAAATCCTTTACGTCGCAGTCGACGTCGCAGTCAACCCCATCATTTTTGGGCTGTTTGCGATTTCTTGGCAAGTTTACGTTAAGTAATGTGCCATTGCTTTCTGAACACCCGGCACTCATGCCATTTTATAAAAACAAACGCGAGGCGGTCTGCTGAAAAATATCCCGCAGCTGTGTTTTTTGAACGCGGTATGTACCTTATCACAAACATCAGAAAGAGGCAGTCGACGTTTTATTTAAATTTTTGCTATGTTATGAGAAGACAAAAACTGGAACATGTGACAACCGGAAAGATTTGCGGAAAGAGAGATAGGGGAAGACAGCGTGAAAAGATTATTGACAGTCTTATGTCATGGCACGGAAGGGAGTCAACACTCGAATTGATCCATGACGTCGGAGATCGTAATTTGTGGAAAGGCATGATCGTCCACGCCAGCCGTCAATACACTGGATGATGATGGTGATTATGAACTGCGAAAGTTCCCCTTCTCCCCCAGAGCTAGCACAATTATGAAAGAACACAGAAACAACCCAACACTTACAGAAGAGATACAGAAGCGAACATAATTGGCACCTACCCTTTTTATGAGCGTGACTGTGGAACCGGAGTGCCGAAAGGAGTAGATGTACAACACTAAAATGTTGCCAACGATGCCTATGACCATGACTGTTGGCAGGAGAATCAACTCTCCTGCATGCCAGGTGAAGAGATCCCCTTCCGGCCATGTTTCGCTGCTTTCATTGAAAGTCATTTGAGATGTGATGCGTCATGTTTTTCTGTTCACAACGTCACCATTAAAGTGTCCAATCATTTCATGTTATTTTTAATTCTTCATAATGTCTATGGGACTGGGGATAATTTCTTTTCTTTATCATCTCGAACTGCGCTTTCTTCTCCTTCCTCCTCCATCTTCTACTACGGCGGGTTCTTCTACCTCTTACTACTCCTCCTCCTCCTCTCTTTCTTCTTCTTCTGTTGCTACTGCTACTTCCTCTTCTTCTGTTGCTACTTCTTATTCTTCCACCTCCTCCTTCTTCTTCTGGTGCTACTGCTTCTTTTTCTTCTTCTTTTTCATCATAATCATTATTTGCTTCTTCTTTTCTTCTTCCTCTTTTTCTGCTGCTGCTTCTTCTTCGTCTTCTGCCCATTCTTCTCCTCCTTCCAATTCTGTACACGTGTTACACAGAAATATAAATTGGGGAACCTCTTGATGCCACTAAGACAATTCATAAATAAACAATAAACACACGTGTATTGTTTGGCGCTCATAGAAGGGAGAAGAAGGAAGAAGAGACTAGACAACATACACATTTAATGCAATTGTTACTGACCAGGAACTGAACCCGACATCTCCAAATGACGACGGCGTCTGGCTGCAGGAACAAGTGTACTTCCACCCATGACCAACTAGACACCCATAAAAAGGAGTCTTCATTAGTCAGGTTTATCATAGACATGAGCAACTATAAAATATGGACAGAATTAGTATCTAACCCGCGAGGTAGCACCATAGGTCTCACAATTTTATATTAAACCAGCATAGGTCTTATAACAAACACACAAAAACTTCGGGCCGTAATGTTGTGTCCAGTATATTCACAAACATTTAAAGAAGAGAAATGATTGGTCGGTTCCAATGTTGTACACATATTACACAGACATATCAGTGTGTTCATGTATTATAGACCTGGCTAATGAAGACACTTTTATAGGCGTGTCTAGTTGCCTTGCTCTAGGACACCAAAGAACACCTTTACGATATGTTCAGGTCTGTTAGAAATCAGCTTTGGTAACAGTTTAACGTGATAACTGGGGTTTATGATAACACTGTCACTGGAAACATAATAACTTCTGAACTATTTTAATTGTATGCCTAAATCTCGATAGAAGTAAAGAACACGTTTAATATATTGTCTGATCTAATGATCATATTTCAAGATGTGGATGATCAATGAGAAATGTTGAAGAATTCAATCAATTTGGCTGCAGAAACAACTATTCCAAAATTAAAGAAGGTGGGTAGTAAGAAATGGATGATTGAAGAAACTTACAACTAATGGAAACAAGAAAACTCAACAAAAATAATCCTGCCCAAATGTGAAGAAATTCACAGACAAGTAAGAACATTATGTAAGGAGGCAAAAGAAGCATGGCTTGAGAAAAATTGCATAGAAATTGAAAAACAACACAACAGTAAAAATACCAAATCAATGCACAAAAGAATTCAGGAACTTACTAATAAAAGAACACGTACATCAGCAGGCTGTCTAAAACAAAAGATGGCAAAATCATAATAGAAAAAGATCAGATTCTACATGTATGGTCAGATTATGTGAAAAACCTTTATGATGATAACAGAGATGAACAGTATGATATTCGAATTAATAATGAAGGACCGCCAATTTTGAAGATGGAGGTTCGGAATGTTCTTAACCATATGAAAACTGGCAAGACCCCCGGTTCAGATAACATCACAACAGAAATGATTAATGCTTTAGAAGAATATGGAATAGATCAAGTCACCAGACTGCTGAACACAATATATGATACTCGGAGATATACCTTCTGAATTATGTAATTCTGTATTTATTGCAATCCCAAAGAAATAAGGAGCCTTGGAATGTGATCAACATCGAACAATTAGTATAATGAGTCACATCACGAAGATTTTGCTAAGAATTATCATGCAAAGAGTTAGGAAGAAATACAACCTGAAATAGGAGAAGAACAATGTGGGTTTGTAGAAGACAAGGGTACAGTAAATGCTGTGTATATGCTGCGAACAGTAATTGAATGTTCTACAGAAGTAAACCAAGATATACATCTTTGCTTTATTGACTACACAAAGGCTTTCGATAGAGTAAAACATTTCAACATGGTAGAGATGCTTGCAGATCTACAAATTGATGAGACATTAGACTTATAAAAACATATATTGGAAACAACAAGCTGCCATAAGGATTGATAATGAAGTGGGTCAATATCAGCCTATTAAGAGAGGTGTGAGACAGGGCTGTGTAATGTCTCCAGATCTTTTTTCCTATACAGTGAATATATTTTCATAAATGTAGAAAATATAAATGGAATCCTCATGGGGGACGAAACATCAATAACATTAGATATGCAGATGATACAGTAATTGATTGCAGACAATGAGCAGATCTGCAACAATTGGTAGGATGAGGTTGTAGCACACAGTGAACAACTAGGGTTAGAATTAAATTGTAAGAAGACAGATTATGGTTGTCACTAGGAAGAAGGTAATACCACAATGTAATATACAAGTAAATCGGAATATTCTTCAACAAGTGAATCGCCAAAATTATCTCGGAACAGTAATAACATCTGATGGGAGATGCCTTGAAGAGATTAGAACATGAATCGTCATGGCGAAAGTAGCTTTTAGCAAGAAGAAAAACGTACTGACCAATAAAAAGATGTCAATTGAAACGAGAAACGGAGTGTCGAGGTGCTACATACAGCCTGTACTTTTGTATGCATGCGAAGCTTGGACAATGAGCAGTCAAGCTGAAAAACATCTTATGGCTGTGGAAATGTGGTTTCTGCGGAGAATGCAAAGAATACCACGGACAGGAAGAAAAACAAATGACCAAGTACTACAAGAAACAAATGAAAATCGTAAATTGATTAGAGAAATTAGACGTAGACAGTCAAACATTTTGGACATGTTATGAGAAGAAATAAATTGGAGAACTTGGTGACAACTGGTAAGATCGAAGGGAAGAGAACAAGGGGAAGACCGAGAAGTAAATACCTGGGTGGCTTGGCCATGTGGTATAGTCGAGACAGAAACACGGAGCTGATCCATGACTCTGGAGATCGAGTGAAATGGCGAGTCATGACCGCCCACGCTACCGGCATGGCACAAGATGGATGGATGGATCTCCCCATAAACATTGTCATTAGCACTGTATAATTTCTTATGGTGTTTTTCGTGTAGTTGTATTGGTGTGTATTGGTGTGGGTTTGTGTGTATTGGTGTGTGATGGTGTGTATTGGTGTGTGTTGGTGTGCTGACAAAGGTTTTGGCCGCAACGTCAATTTTGTTACTTATTATCATATTCTAGTCAAGCTTACCATCTACTTTTCGTTTTTTAAGGGGTGGGGGTGTTAATTGAATATACAGAATATTCTAGAGCAGTGGTTTTCAACCGGTTAGGAATTCCTCCCCCCCCCCCCCAGGAGGGAATTTTAGGGTTTCCATAGGGGGGGGGGGGGGGAAGAGAGAGATTAAGATTATTTCAAGATCGCATTAATACAAGTACCAGTTACTTGATATTGTTTTTCCCTCTAAATTTAACGGTTCTGTACCTCTCGTCCTAATGAAATTCGTTTTATAACGTAAGTAGACCCGCAAATCACGTTTCATGTAGATGTCTAGACTTGTTCTAGTATGTGTTATTAAATTTAGCTTCCATTTTTATGTATACTATGTAAGGGTGGAAAGGGGAGGGGGGGGGGGGGGGGTTAATAGGGAGGAAATTCGAAAGGGGGGGGGAGGAGATGACGTTCTGAACATATGGTAAAGGGCCAAAAAAGGTTGAGAACCACTGTTCTAGAGAATATCTCCGCTGTCCATTCTTGTCTACCAGCTACCGGTGCTCTTAAATACAACAGATCTGCTCGCATGATGCCTTGTACTTCAGCATGATCACAATGTTCCAGGGCATGCGGGAGCCGAGGGAAATGAACGAGCTGATAAACTTGCTGGCCCTGCATCCCCAGCTGATGGCCAGCCCATGGATCGTGCCGATGTTATTAACGCCCTTAGAGAGATGATGAGAGCGGGGGGGGGGGGGGGGGGGTTGACGTCAGTGAATCCACATCGTTGTCCAGAATGAGATACTCGGGGGTAAGAATTGGCAGGGTCAGACACAAGCGGCAAATCGGGAGAACGAGGGACTTCGTTAACTAACACAAAACTGACATTATTAGCCGCCAGACGCTGTTGCACATGTTAGTGGTGGGGAGATCTGAGCACGTATTAACTTGTCCGGAGTGAGAGAATGATGCAAGTGTAAGAGACGTTGCTGTGCTTGATGCCAACTTTGAAGTTTACGCAATACAGATTGCGAATAGGACACTGTTTTACGCTAATGACTCGAACACCTATTAACTACCTCGACTTTCACACTTGAGCTTGTGGACCTATAGGCTTCATTATACTCAGCGATGACCGACCCCTGTTTCTAGCCGAGAATTCCCCACGAAGCACATAACCATCCGTGTGCCTTACTGTGTCATATTTGCCAACATTTTAATCTATTAGTTGCTGCACCTCAAAATTCCGCTAACTTGTTACACCACTGCCCATAATCCTTGCCCAATGTTAGAATGACCCGGTGGGAGCTAGTCTTGTATCTATTGTTGTCAATGTATTGCTATCCCAGGTATCTGCTTGACTGAAGTAGTCTCTCCGATGGTACCATCTGCCTGTGCCATCCACGACTTTCCATTGAGATCATTCAAGTTAACTTTGCAACGGCTGTCTGTCATCACTGGTGATCCACATTTTGAACTTGGCCTGTGCTATAGTGTGTATTTTTTTTTGTTGGTTGCCTCAATATAAAATTCAATATCTCAGAAACCAACAGAGGGGAAATGATGAGATTTAGTATATAACCTTATCATTATGTCCCCCCAACAAAATTTTTTTTGTTCTGGAGATTTTACAGCAGATTTTAAAGTTTGTTTATATGCGGTACATAAATTACGACTTAGAGATTACGTCCATCATTTTAACAGTATTACAGCTTCACCAAGACACGTCCCCGCATTTTTTAAAATTTTCACGTGATTTCCGTTTTGAAACAAACGGCGCGAAGTTAAACAGAGATGTCTCCCAATGGGGGTTCTTTCATGAAACGTGATTATATAAATAAACTAGCTGACAAGGCCCGGCTTCTGGCGGGGATCTGTCTGTCTGTCTGCCTGCCTTTCTATCTATCTATCTGGCTGGCTACCTACCTACCTATCTCCTGCCTGCCTGCCGGCCGACCGACCCACCTACCTTTCTGCCTACCTACCTTTCTGTTTGTCTGTCTGTCCGCGCTATTAAATATTGATAAAAGTTACTGGAAAAAATGTGAGGACCATGTGTTGAAAGAGGAAGAGGACTATTGGAGAAAGGATGGATTGAATTTTATGCAACCGAGAGCAATCATCACCTACTGGAATCGTCCGACACAGATTAAGGTCTGAGCAGATCGCAGACCTTAATCTACGTACACACTTACTGGGATATTTTGCTCCAACTATTCAGACGAATGCAGGCCCTAAACATTACAGCATCAGCATCAGCTGAAGAAAACAAGAAGGAAATGAAAAATAAGGTAAGAAATATAGTCCTTCTACTTTCCTGTTAATTTACAAATTATTTACCCCGTGCCTCTGTAAATTCTCTGTCTTTACTAATATTACACATTGCACCCCTCTCGGGATCTCCGTGGTGAAGTGGTCAAGCCGTCTGACTCGGGCTCCGAAGGTTGTATGTTCGATTCCGGGCCGCGTCCTTCATTTCACGAGTGCATTTTTTCGGAGACTCCCGAGGGTCGTCGCTGGAGCTACGGAGTTCGTGCTTTGTGCGACGCTTTCCGCGCTGCGGAAAGAAACTGAGCCATATGGGATAAAAACCCGGTGCAATGCAGTCGACCCTGTCGAACTTAAGCTACTTCTTTCATTGCAACCACTCCCATACGAATCCGGATACGCCTTTGTGTGTCATCTGAATTTGCAGGTCTCCAATTACTGTAAACTTAATTTTGTTAGCGAGAAATCACTAGTTGTTCAGCAAAACATCAAAGGAATGTCGCCTCTTTTGATGATTTAAGTTGTTTTTGGACCTATCAAAGAAATATTCCTTGGGTGGGGGTAAATATAAGACGGCTGGAAAAATTTCATAACGATGCAACAGACAGTTTTCAAAATAATGGATCGTGAATGAAGGGATTCAAATCGGAACATACTATAGTCTAGACCAGGGGTGGGCAAACTACGGCCCGCGGGCCGCATGCGGCCCGCCAAGTGATTTTATGCGGCCCGCGAGGGCATTTAGAAATAAAATTTTTAATTCGTTTTTAAGTTATTTTGTTGAATTTTACAGAATTTCATGTACCGTTATGATGAGTGTCAATAACAAACGTAAGATTGAAGATGAATGCCGTGTTTTTAATGATGAATGGACAACTAAGTACTGTTTTATAAAAGTTGGTAGCAAATCAGTTTGCTTGTTGTGTCGTGAGTCAGTGGCTGTCTTCAAGGAGTACAATTTAAAAAGACATTATCAAACAAAACATTCTGATTTCGGATACAATTTAACGACCGAAGAGAAGGAAAGGAAATGCCTTGAGTTGGTGAAAAATTTGGAGAAACAGCAAACTGTTTTCACTAAACAGTCTTCAATTCAAGATGCTGCAACTGAAGCTAGTCTTGTGCTGTCACACAGAATTGTAAAACAGAACAAGCCATTTTCTGATGGCGAGTTCATCAAGGAATGTTTGCTAGATGCAGCAAACATTATGTGTTCAGAATCCCCCCCCCCCCCCCCCCCCCCCCCCCCCCCCCCCCAAAAAAAAAAAAAAAACCCAGTAGATTTGACAACATTACTTTATCAAGGAGAACTGTGGTCAGACGTGTTGACAAGATCAGTGACAATTTGATGCATAAACTTCAAGATGCAAGTAAACAATTTTTGTGGTACTCTCTTGCATTGGATGAGAGTACCGATGTACATGATACTGCCCAATTATTGATATTTACACATGGAATAAACACTCCTTTCAAACTCACTGAAGAATTACTGAGTGTTGAGTCACTCAAAGACACAACTACAGGCCATGATATATTCAATGCTGTTACTAACTGTATTGAAAGAACTAGGTTGGTTTGGAACAAGATGGCAAGTGTTACAACTGACTGAGCTCGTGCTTTGACTGGAAAAAATGTAGGTCTGGTAAAGTCTATAAGTGATAAGATTAAAGCAGAATATCCAGACCACACATTATTACCACTTCACTGTGTGATTCATCAAGAAAGTCTGTGTAAAACTGTTTTGAATATCAAGTATGTTATTGACCCAGTTGTCAGTGTCATCAACCTCATCAGATCAAGAGGACTTAATCACAGACAGCTCAAGTCATTACTTGTCGATTTGGAAACTGAACATTCCGATGTCCTGAACCACACCAATGTTCGATGGCTGAGTCTCGGCAAGGTGTTGAGGCAAGTGTGGGAACTCAGAGAAGAAATAGTGATGTTCCTAGAGATGAAGGGCATTGCATGTGACTTTAATACTAACATTGTCAATAAAGAGTGGCAGTTAGACTTTATGTTTGCCATTGAATTTATGGAAAAGTTAAATGAACTGAATGTCAGACTTCAGGGCAATGGTGTGTTTCCACATGAATTGTATGTATATGTAAAATCATTTCAGGCAAACCTCTCACTGTTCTCCAGACAAGCAAGTGAAAAAAGATTTTGCCACTTCCCTTTACTGAAACATTTCAGGTCAAATGACTGGAAAATACAAAGCCCAATTAGATGCATTGATTGAAGAATTTGGATGGAGATTCCAAGACTTCAAGAAATTAGAGCCATAGTTCAATATTCTCAGTTCACCTTTTAGTGCAGAAGCTGATACAACCACAGAGGACATACAGTTGGAGCTGCTTGACTTACAAGCAGATCATGACCTGAAAGAGAAATTCAAGACAGATGGTTTGCTAGATTTCTATGGATCTTTATCACAAGAATTATTTCCCAACTTGAAAAACTTTGCAGCTAAACTTTTATCATTATTTGGATCAACATACATTTGCGAACAAGCATTCTCTTGCTTGAAGATCAACAAATCTAAGAATAGGTCTTTATTGTCGGACTGCAACTTGCATGCTGTCATGCGAATTTCAACAAGTAAACTTGCTCCAGATTTCAAGAATATTGTCAAAAATAGCAAGTAGTTATATACATCTCATTAGAAATCAACAACTGTAGTGACAATATAGTCGCTGTGTGTCTAAATTAAAGCCATTGATAGATAATAAAGAATATTTGTTATAATAACAAGTTGTAAAATCGTGTTAACAAATTAGTTAAAGTTTTTGTCCATATTGTCAAATATAATGTATAAGTGTATAAGTAAAATAAAATTGCAATAATTAGTTATTTATACTGCTTAATAACCTATAAATAATTATTAATTACTTATTGTGATAGGTTGCTGTAAACAAAATGGATATATATATATATATATATATATATATATATATATATATATATATATATATATATATATATATATATGCGGCCCGCCAATAGCTTACATTTGTCAATGCGGCCCTCCGCACGAAAAGTTTGCCCACCCTTGGTCTAGACTTCACCGGCGCCCTGATCCAGATAGGGCTAACTGAGTGAAAGACAAGACGTAAAGAGTTTAGACAGTTATACACGAGTTCAACTGAAACAGATGATCATTCATTCATTCAGTAGCATGTCCTTTGCAGAACCTCGCACCCATAACAACCTTCCAGAAAACCTCTAGATCATAGGCAAGATGTCCCGCGTCCGATACACCCATCTGGAGATCATCCGCCAAATCCTGCACCTATCTTCTCTTTGGCCTTCCTCTTCCTCTCTTCCCAGGCATATACCCCTCCATTATTGTTCTCTCCAAACTCTCGTGACGTTTCAAGTGACCAAAATATTTCATTTTTCTTTGTTTTATCGTCTTTAATAGCCAGCCTTCTTCAATATTCAGCTCTTGAAGTATGGATGCATTTAGTATTTTCTTTACCCAAGATATTTTTAGAACTCGTCAATAACATTTATATTCAATGGCATGTATGCGCTGTTCAGCCTGTTTAGTAAGTGTCCAGGTCTAACAGGCGTATGTTGTAATGGGAAAGATGCATAAAAACAGATGATAGTGGGACTAAATACATGAATTGTCTACGAGGAAACTCACGATCAAATTTAACGTGCTGATTCAGGCACTAGGCAGCTTCGAGACAGGTCACACATTCAACGCACATAGAAACTTACATGAAGACTAGACCAGCGGTATTTATATAACACACACTTTATTCAACTCCACACTATCAGCCGACGTCCCACATCATAAGGCTATTCTCAGGTGACATAATGTTAGTACTGTATTCTGAGGACGTATGTAAGTAAGAACCAGAATGAGGCGATGGAAAGTTCCAGTATTTGATGTCAGAGTTGTTATGCATCACCAGCATTAGTACGTATGGAGCGAAAACGTGAGAAAAGGACACCCCACAAACATCCCATATCTATGACCTCTCGCCTGTATGTGTTCCCTTGTGTAATCTCAGACAGTGCCCTCAAATGAAAGATATCCACCCGCCTTATTTTCTCCTGTACGTAATAGAATATGAATAAAACAATATAAAATAACACAAAGTAATGCAGTTTTGCAGAACAGAATTATGAAACATACAGGACGTTGCTGCGACTAGCCTTCATCAGCAAACAAATACATACACACAAAACAACATAGTCTTGGAAAAGACCCTCCGGTGACTACATTAAAACATAACGACGGGATGAGAATCATCATCATCATCATCAAGTGCCCTGCCAGCTGGCGTATGCGTTCAAGGCTCTCCACAGATCTCGGTCTTTGGTTTTCTGGATCAACTCTGTTGATGATATTTCTCCATGCTACCGTCTCAATCCATCCAGCATCATTTCTCTTGGTCTGCCTCTCTTCCCCTCGATCTTTCCAGTTGTCAAAATGTTCTCCGATGCCTCTCTTCTGATCACATGACCGAAGAAAGATGTTTGTCACTTTCTTATTGTTGTATACAATGTTCTAGTTTCATTAGCCTGTTTCAGGCAGTCGTTGTTAGTTACTCTGGCAGTCAAAGGAATTCGCAAAATTCGTCTCAGGAACCACATCTCTGTTGCTTCCAATTTCTTCTTAATTTGTTCATTTACATTCCAAGATTCACTGCCATAAGGCAAACTGGTTCTACATAGCATTTCAGCATTCTCTTTCTTACATTCAGTGATAGTGACTTATTGCATAAGATACTCTTCATTTTCTGAAATGCGGCTTTTGCTTGCCCTATTCTGCTCTTAATCTGTTGTACATCTTCCATCTGATGTTATAATTGCCCCTAGGTATCTAAAATTACCAACTACTTGGTTATGAATTTTTCCTTCTATTTCTATGTCACATTTTGGTGTCACCATTTTCTTTGATATCATCATTATTACTGTTTTCTTGATATTCAAGGAGAGTCCTTTTCTTGCACTCTCTGTTACTAGTGTCCAACAATTGTTGTAGGTCTGTTGATTTATCCGCCACCAATACTGTGTCATCTGCACAGCGTATATTATTTATAACCTCCAACTAGTATTCCTGGCATCTCTCTGATCTCTCTCATTATTATTTCGCTACATAGGGAGATCGGTCTCTGTAGCTAAGGGCTTGCGAACGCGGTTTGTGAGCCCATATACCCGGGTTCGAAACACAGCGGTGCTGGTTTTTTCGAAAAAGGTATAGGAGCCGGTCGTTCAGAAAGCAATGGCAAACTACTGAACGTAAAATTTGCCCAGGAATCACGAACAGCAAAAAAGCTGGGGTTGACTGCTACGTCCTGTGAAGGACATGCAACTTAATTTTAATATAGGGAGAAGAGATCTGGTGATAATACACACCCCTGTCGTACTCCTAGCTTTATATGTTCGTAACTACCCTCTTTATTTCCCATTTTAATTGCTACTACTTGGTTCCAGTAAATATTCTTAAATCTTTCCCATCAATGTTATTTTCCAACATTTTAACCAGTTCATCATGTTGTACTTTATCATATACCCGGGTACCTTTGGTAAGGATGACTCTCATGTCCTTTTCAGGACCCATCCCCCACTGGTCCAAGCCTGACACCCAGCTCGCGCCTGTGGCTCCTAGTAGCTGTCAGCATGCGACAGCGGCCCCCCACCCCCGGGCAACAGCTGTGAGAGGCTGGCTAAACCAGGCGTGGGTAGCCGATTTGGTGTCAAACCAAGCGGTAAACAAGGTTATGCCTACCCAGCATGTGAAGACAGGATTCGGCAGACTGCGCGGAAGAAATCATTCCTGATTCAACGGGCAAGACGGCGTTTACCCGCAAAGCGTTGTGGAACGTAATGAGCACGGCAAGGCACTAGAGCGCCCTGGTCATCCACTGCACCTGTATTCGTCTCCAGTCGTCTCGACTTGTCTTGCCACTGGACTCAGATGGACTCAGGCGAGAGAGTGAGGTCAACGAATTGCGCAACTCTTCCTCACGGTAATCCAAGTCATCGCGCAAGTCATTCTTCATCCAACGTCATATATCACCTTTAAGCCCTGTGGCGATGGGCGAGCGGCGAAGTGGCAGGCGTGTGTACGCTGGCAGCCGTAGTCGCAGACCTGCACACAGACAGCTCAGGCCATATGGTTGTCTTCTACTGACCGGAGCAGCAGTGGGATTCGGCAGCCCCCTGAGCGACTGAGCAGCCCTCTATAGGAACACACTGCTCACCTCCATAGCATGAGGAAGGGGCTAGAAAATGTGCCCTAAACATTGTCTGCTCCATCACTACCTAACCAGCTAGCCGCGGTTGTTGGATACCCTAACTGCGGTCGGCATACAAAGAAAGATAAAACAAGTAAAGCTAAAAGAGGAAACCATATTCCCTTAACAATTGGAACTTGGAATGTACGCACCCTACTTGACAGAGACGGCGCAGTTGAGTCCAGAGAGACGAACAGCACTGGTTGGGAGAGAGCTGGGCAGGTACAACATCGACATTGCAGCCTTGAGCGAGACACGACTTGCAGAAGAAGGCCAAATCTGTGAAATAGGTGCCGGCTACACATTTTTCTGGAGTGGAAGGAAAAGCGAGGAAAGACACCAATCCGGTGTGGGATTTGCCATTAAGTCGGCCCTGGTCGGCAAATTAGCTGGATTTCCAAAGGCTATAAACGACAGGCTCATGACCATTAAGTTGCCCCTGCTGAATGGAAGGAAGCATGCAACCATTGTAAGTGTCTACGCACCAACTATGACCAGCGAAGATGATGTCAAGAGCAAGTTCTATGAGGACTTGCACAATGTATTAACATCTGTTCCCAAAGGAGACAAACTTATACTCCTTGGGGATTTCAATGCCAGAGTAGGCACGGACACCACCTCTTGCAGTGGCATTATTGGAAAGCATGGAGTCGAAAATTGTAACAGCAATAGACTCCTCCTCCTCCTCCTTCAGACATGTGCCGAACACGATCTCCTGATTACCAACACAATTTTCCGTCTCCCCATGAGAAATAGGACATCGTGGATGCACCCTCGCTCGAAACACTGGCACCTCATTGACTATGTCATCGTCAGGAGAAGTGACATACAAGATGTTCGGGTGACAAAATCCATGTGTGGTGCCGAATGTTTGACAGACCATCGTCTCATTGTCTCGAAAATAAACATTCACATCAGGCCACCACGGCGTCCTCAATGGGTAAAAATGCAAAAAAAAAAAAAAAACACTAAATGTCACCAGCCTAAACAGCAAGAAAATGCAGCAGTCGTTCGAAAATATGCTGCAAGACCGCCTCAAGCCCAATGCTGCTGCTAAACAGAATACAGAAACAGAGTGGAAAGCACTAAAGGACATAATTTACAACACTGCTATGGAAATCCTGGGTCCAGCGCCCCCCCCCCCCCCCCCCCAAAGCATAAAGATTGGTTTGATGACAATTCCGAAGACATCAACCAACTGCTGGCCGAGAAACATCTTCACCTCAAGGCACATTTGAATGACCCGAAGTCAACATAAAAAAAAAGATGCCTTCAAGAACATTCAGAGAGTAGTGCAGCAGAAACTTCGGCACATGCGGGACTTCTGGCTGAGCAGCAAAGCTGATGAAATTCAAGACTTTGCTGACAGACATGATATGAAAAACTTCTACGACTCACTGAAAGTGGTCTATGGTCCTACATCACCAGGCATAGCTCCCCTCCTCAGTGCAGATGGGGGAACATTGGTCACCGATAAGAAAGAAATCCTTCAACGCTGGGCAGAGCATTTCAGCAACATCTTAAATGCAACTTCCTTCTTCAATGATGAAACCATCAACTGCCTTCCTCGAGTTCCCACCAATGAGACACTTGATGACCTGCCAACCATAGTGGAAGTAAACAAAGCCATCCAGCAACTCTCCAGCGGCAAGGGACCTGGTCCTGACTCCATCCCAGCAGAGATATACAAGGCAGGTGGGCCGGTCCTAACAGAGCAGCTTCACCAAGTCTTTACAAACATATGGGCGAACGAGACCATGCCACAAGATTTCAAGGACGCGTCAATAGTCCACCTTTACAAACGTAAAGGAAACCGCCAATCCTGTGACAACCACCGAGGCATCTCCTTGCTTTCAATTGCAGGGAAGATACTCGCCAGAATTCTCAATCGCCTCACGGCCCATCTCGATCAAGGTCTTCTTCCTGAGAGTCAATGTGGCTTCAGAAAAGAACGTGGAACTGTTGACATGATTTTCGCTGCAAGGCAGCTGCAAGAGAAATGTCAGGAACAGAACTGCGAAATGTTCTCCACTTTCATTGACCTTACCAAGGCTTTTGGTACAGTCAGCAGAGGAGGACTGTGGAAGATCATGGCAAAATATGGCTGTCCACGAAAGTTTGTCCAAATAGTGCGGCTATTTCATGATGGTATGCAGGCAAGAGTGCAGGAACATGGTGAACTGTCTGAACCCTTTCCTGTCACCAATGGAGTGAAGCAAGGATGTGTCCTGGCACCAACACTGTTCAGCCTCATGTTTTCAGCCATGTTGATGAATGCCTTCGAGAACGACGACATTGGAATAGACATCAACTACCGTATGGATGGAAAGTTATTCAATCTCAGAAGGCTGAAAGCTAAAACCAAAATTAACAGCGACACCGTCAGAGAGCTCCTGTTTGCTGATGATTGCGCTCTATACGCCAACTCAGAGGCGGACATGCAACATAATGTTACAGCTTTCTCACATGCCTGTGCCAACTTTGGGCTCAATATCAACTTGGAGAAGACTGTAGTTATGTACCAGCCAGCTCCAGGGAATAATCACACTGTGCCGAATATCAAAGTGAATGGTCATAGACTAAGTGTTGTGGACAAATTCACCTATCTTGGCAGCACTGTGTCACAAGCTGCCACAATTGATGACGAAGTGAATGCAAGAATCTCCAAGGCCAGTGTGGCCTTTGGCAGACTGTACAAGAATGTATGGGACAGAACTGGAATAAGCCTGCAAACAAAGCTAAAAGTATACAAAGCAGTTGTATTATCCACACTGCTATATGCTTGTGAAACCTGGACTGTTTATCAGCGACAAGCTAGGAAATTAAACCACTTCCACACAGTCTGCCTAAGGAAGCTACTGAAGATTAAATGGCAAGACAAGATCCCAGACACTGAAGTCCTAGAAAGAGCGTCCATGCCCAGTATCCACACTCTACTGATGAAGAATCAGATTCGCTGGGCTGGTCACTTGACTCGCATGCCAGATCACAGGCTCCCTAAACGAATTTTTTACAGCGAACTGCGTTGTGGTAAACGCTCCCAAGGTGGCCAGAGGAAACGCTTTAAAGACACTCTGAAAATCTCTCTGAATGCTTTAGGAATTCATCATGACACTTGGGAGACTGCAGCCAGAGACCGAAATTCGTGGCGTGCATCATTACACAAGGGTGCAGTCATGTGTGAGGCAACCAGGACTGCAAGAGCTGTAAAGAAAAGGCAGGACAGAAAAACCACTGCAGGAAATCCTCGTCCAGAAACGTCAAGCATTCTTTGTCCACATTGTCAAAGAATATTTCGAGCCAAAATAGGCGTTATCAGCCATCTTAGAACCTACGGCTCCATACTTTCAACCCCACTGGATGAAATGAATGGTCATCATCATTCTTGATGGACAAACAACACTTTATTAAAAGCCTTAGTATAATCTATGAAGCACAAATATATGTCTTTCTGTTTCTCTATTGACCTTTCGATTAGTGTCCGTAATGTATATATTGCATTGTTCGTGCCCTTTGTGTCAGGTCGTAGTCAGATATGACCGAGCTACCGTATAACAGTCGACGGTACTACCTGCTTTCTGTTAGCGCCGAACGTCGGGCTTCGGGCGGAAGAGCGCAATTGGGAGGGTGCAAGCCTTACCCTGGTGCGAGGAAATGCAACCTAAAGACAGTGTCATGGCAGGCAGACCAGGCCCTAAGCCTTGGTTGGCGGCTGGTCTAGGATCGAAGCTCCGACAGGCGGACAGTTAGAGCATTGCTTTGCTGATCCGGCAGCTTCTGCAGCTTGTCTTGTTCCAGATGTAGAGGTGTTACCTTTCCTCTGGAGTGAACTAGGCTGGCCGAGAGGGGGATCATGCTGCATGGGCAACACATGGTCTCTATATTTTAGCCCACGCTTTGTGCTATGGAGAGGCAATAACTCCATCCCTTACAAACTATCGTCTGTCAAGACGGCAAGGTGCCAATGTGCCCTTTCCCTCCCAAATCCATACTATTCTTCACTAATTTCCATTTTTAATTTTTTTCTGGTTCTTCTCATTATGATTCTGAGCAGAAGCTTAGTGATATGGTTTATGAGGTTAATTGTACGAAAAGCTTCACATTCAATTGCTCCTGGTCTTTTTGGTATAGCTATAAATACCGATTTCAGCATATCACTGGGTAAATATCCACTGCTGTAAATATCATTCAACATTTTGGTTAATATATCTACTCCAAATTCTCCCAATACTTCTATTGTGATTTCATCTGGCCCAGCTGTTTTTCCTTTCTTCATTTGTTTCATAGCGTCAGCGACTTTTTCCTTTAGAATAGATGGACCTTCTAAGTTACTTTCTTCTTGGCCTGAAGAATGCAGTATAAAGATGAAAAAATGAAAGCAATGAAGAGAAAATGAAAATTTGAAAAGCAATGAAGATGCAATAGTTATCTGAGAGTGGAAACTGAGGAGTCCCAGTGGATGTACTTACAATGCATGAATAGGTGCCAGTGAATGGGTTGGCCCTAGTGGCCGAATATTAAGGATCAATGAAGTGTGCACCCAAGTATGTTGGTGATACTAACAAAACTCATTTTCTGTGCTCCTTTATGTTGTTACGAAGCGAATCCTAAGGTCTGGGTGGGCTGATATGTGTGAACGCACATACATACATCTACATCTATCAACAAACATTCATACAATAGTATACATACACATGTGCATGGTATATATGAGAAAGGCAAGAGAGAGGGAGAGAGGTCAATTATTTAAATCCACATCAGGGCAGATTGTAAACACTGACCTGGGCGTCCAGGTCGACCTAGCCTAAAATGGCTACCAGGAAATGTAATGAGCTGTAAGGGCAGCGTAATACTGACCACGTGACCCACCATTGCTGATTGGTTTATAAATTATGGGACCAAAATCATCATACTTGCTAACGTTTCTCTTCTGTATGGGATCCCAAGTGGCACTTCAGAATATAAACTTCAGTAAAAGATTTACCACAATTAACATACTTATAACTTGTCTCTCCTGCATGTATTTTCTTACATTTCTTTAAATAATTACTAATTAGCTTCATTAAAAGATTCATCACAATCATCACACTTGTAACATTTCTCTCCTGTAGGTGTTCTCAAGTGACACTTCAGATAATAAAGTTCATTAAAAGATATACCACAATCATCATATTTGTAAAGTTTCTCTCCTGTATGTGTTCTCTCATGTTTACTCAGATCACAACCTCGAGTAACAGGTTTACCACACTTTTCATATTTTAAAAGTTTTTCTCCTTTATGTGGTCTAAAGTTGGAATTCTGTTACAAACTTCAGTATACCATTTATCACATATAATCACACTTTTAAGGTCTCTCTCCTTTATGTGTTTTCTTGTGGCACTTTAGACTATAAACGTTAGTAAAAGATTTACCACTATCAACACACTTGTAACGTTTCTCTCCTGTATGTGTTCTCTTGTGTTTATCCAGAACAGAATTGTGTTTAGTCAGATAACAATCTGGAGCAAAAGATTGACCACAATCATCACACATGTAAGGCTTCTCTCCTGTATGTGTTCTCTTGTGGCGATTCAGATTATTAACTTCGGTAAAAGATTTACCACAATCATCACACTTGTAAGGTTTCTCTCCTTTGTGTGTTTTCTTGTGGCACTTTAGAGTATAAATGTTAGTAAAAGATTTACCACAATCACCGCACTTGTAAGGTGTCTCTCCTGTATGTTAATTTATTTGGTTGTTTCGGGATTTGAGATTTAAAGATTGAGCACAACCCACAACTGGCATCGCTGATCGTATTCCGGTATGAACCTAAGGCCTTGTCCAAGTCAATTTGGAAGCACTATACTCAAGTTTCGCTCTCGTCTGAGCTCATCAGTAGTGCATATCCTTGACCGGACCCGGAAACAAACCCCTGATCACTGGCGTGTGTGTAACCACTAGACCATGCAGTACATGCTAGACGCAACCAAATTCTCAAACTAGAATTTTAAATCTCAAACCCCGAAACAACCAAATAAATCAATTTGATTATTGCTCGCTGGACTTAAGGCGGCCTGGTGTGCCTTGCCAGCCGAGAAGACTTGATCATTTGGGGCCACATCGAATGACAAATGTCAATCGCTGCGATCAGGTAAATTTTGAGATATAACCTATGATGGGTGACGTTGTGATATTCTAGTGTGACAATTTGGTTGCGTCTAGCATATCCGGTCAAGGATATGCACTACTGACAAGCTCAAACGACAGCGAAACTCAAGTATAGTACTTCCAAATTGACGTGGACAAGGCCTTAGGTTCTCCAATATATGTTCTGAAGTGGCACTTTATTTTATTAACATCATTAAAAGATAAACCCACAATCACAACACTTGTAAGTTTTCTCTACCATATGTATCCTTAGTATTTAATCAGATAACAATCTCGAGTAAAAGATTTACCACAATCATCACATCTGTAACGTTTCTCTCCTTCTGTGTTCTCAAGTGGCACTTCAGATAATGAAGTTCATTAAAAGATTTACCACAATCATCACATGTGTAAAGTTTCTCTCCTGTATGTGATTTCTTGTATTTATTCAGATCACAACCTCGAGTAAAAGAAATACCACAATCACCACACTTGTAAGGCTTCTCTCCTGTATGGTTTCTCAAGTGGCACTTGAGATAATGAAGTTCATTATAAGGTTTACCACAATCACCACACTTGTAACATTTCTCTCCTGTATGTGTTCTCTTGTGTTTATTCAGATCACAACCTTGAGTAACAGGTTTGCCCCAATCATCACATTTTACAAGTTTTTCTCCTTTATGTGTTCTAAAGTTGCAATTCAGATTGCAAACTTCAGTATAAGATTAATCACATATCATCACACTTATAAGGTTTCTCTACTTTATGTGTTTTCTTGTGGTGCTTTAGACTATAAACGTTAGTAAAAGATTTACCGCAATCACCACACTTGTAAGGTTTTTCTCCTGAATGTGTTTTCAGGTGGGATTTCAGATTATGAACTTCAGTAAAAGATTTACCACAAACATCACACTTGTAAGGTTTCTCTCCTGTATGTATTATTTTGTGGCGCTTCAGATTATAAAAATCATTGAAAGGTTTACCACAATCACCACACTTGTAAGGTTCATCTCCTGTATGTGTTCTCAAGTGGTATTTCAAATTACGAAATTCAGTAAAAGATTTACCACAATCATTACATTTGTAAGGTTTCTCTCCTTTATGTGTTTTCTTGTGGTGCTTTAGAGTATAAACGTTAGTAAAGGATTTAACACAATCACCACACTTGTAAGGTTTTTCTCCTGTATGTGTTCTCAAGTGAAATTTCAGATTACGAACTTCAGGAAAAGATTTACCACAATCATCACACTTGTAACGTCTATCTCCTGTATGTGTTCTCCTGTGTTTATTCAAACTATCACCTTGAGTAAAAGATTTACCACAATCATCACACTTGTAACATTTCTCTCCTGTATGTATTTTCTTGTGTCTATTCAGATCGTAGCGTAGAGTAAAAGATTTACCACAATCATCACACTTGTGAGGTTTCTCTCCTGTATGTATTATTTTGTGGCGCTTCAGATTATTAATATCATTAAAAGATTTACCACAATCTCCACATTTGTAAGGTTTCTCTCCTGTATGTGTTTTCTTGTGTTGATTCAGAACATGACCTCGAGTAAAATATTTACCACAATCATCACACTTGTAAGGTGTCTCTCCTGTATGTCTTCTGAAGTGGCACTTCATTTTATGAACTTCAGTAAATGATTTACCACAATCATCACACTTGTAAGGTTTCTCTCCTGTATGTGTTCTCTTATGGTGCTTTAGAGTACCTACGTTAGTAAAAGATGTACCACAATCATCACACTTGTATGGTTTCTTTCCTATGTGTGTTCTCAAGTGGAAATTCAGATTATAAACTTCAGTAAAAGATGTACCACAATCATCACACTTGTATGGTTTCTTTCCTATGTGTGTTCTCAAGTGGCACTTCAGATTATAAACTTCAGTAAGAGATTTACCACAATCATCACACTTGTATGGTTTCTTTCCTATGTGTGTTCTCAAGTGGCACTTCAGATTATAAACTTCAGTAAGAGATTTACCACAATCATCACACTTGTAAGATTTCTTTGTATGGTCAGCTACATCCATATCCACATGATAATTATCATATCTGTAAGGTGACCCTTCTGCAGGATGCCTCCTGAATCTATTCAAATATGTGTCAACATCAGTGGTTCTCAACCTTTTTTGGCCCGTGCCCCCCTTCACCATATTTTCAGAACGTCATTCCCCTCCTTTCGTATTTCCTACCTAAAAATTTGGCCCGTACCCCCCTTCACCATATTTTCAGAACGTCATTCCCCCCTTTCGAATTTCCTACCTAAAAATCCTGCCTCCGCCTCTACACAGTATACGTAATAATGGAAGCTAAATTTAATAGCACATCCTAAAACAAGTCTATATGTCCACATAAAACATGATTTGTGGGTCTACTTACTTTATAAATTGGATTTGAGAAGGGTGAGATGTACTGAACCGTAAAGTATGAAGGGAAAAACAATATCAAGTAATGGGTTCTTGTATTAACGCAATCTTGAAATAATCTTAATTCCCCCCTGGAAACCCTAAAATTCCCCCCTGGGGGGGAATTCCCCACCAGTTGAGAACCACTGGTCTACACCATCACTTGGAGAAGAACCATCAGACATGCTTGGTTTGCCCCTTCGCTGTATTCTTTCAGGACTACAAATGTTATCATCATTACAGTCAAGGGACTGTGAAAGTCTTACAGGCAACCCCTTATGATTTTCTAATTGAAAATTCTCAAGTCGTGAATAGTTTTGATTTGATCTCAAGACATCATCTGACCACTCTGATATATGCTGGCAATGACTTATTCGCAGTCACCATTAATTCTGTGTTATTGCTATTTCATAACCATTGCTGAACCTGCCATGTCTAATGTTGTAGTGAGGTTGTGATTCTTATTCTCACACAGTCTATCTGGTAGTTCTTTCACATGCCTGAAGTCACTGTTCTTGTCTTGTTTTATGGTTTACGTCTGTGGTCTTGATTCATCAGCTTGATGCCTATGTAGCAATGCACCTTCTCCGTTTGTGAGTGCTCTTCCATGTGTATGAGAACTGGGGTGTATTTCTGAAACATAAAAAAAAAATTTCATTTACTGCCTATAATACCTTAAGTGCAGGATGGGGTGTGTGCGAGGTGGAGGCGGGGGAGGGGGGAGGAGGAGGAGGTGTCTTGAGCCTGAGGAATTAAAGGCCAGCAAAACATACACAATGCAAAATGAGGTTAGTATCCAGATATGTCTGGTAACACATTACATACAGATATATACAGTTGGTTGGTTGTTGGTCAGCTGGCTAGTTGATGGTTGGTAGACTGGCTGGCTGTGAAACTTTAGGCAGATTGAACTTAAAAAAGTCTGATGCATTGAGATTCAGGTCATCAGAGTCCTGTGGGGGTCATGCATCTATTAGGGTGAGGCTGGTGTGGAGATTTCTGTTGACCAGGCAACTTTTCAGATACTCAAATAAATATTCAGTTGTTCAGTTCATGAGTGCAATGTTCTAGGGACTTCGGGAGGGGGAGGGGGTCATTGCTGGATCTAGGGAGCTCAAGCTTAGTGCAACCCTTACGGCAGACCATCCTGCAGAAAGAGACCAAGCCACACACGATAAAACCCGGTGGAATGAAGTCGACCCTCTTGCCTGTTACACTCTGTGTTGTTTGTTGATGAAGACTTGGGACAAAGCCTGTATCTGTGTGTGCTGTTTCTGTCTTCCAGGTTTCTGGTCATATTTTGTGTTTTTATCGACTCTCCTAGGGTAGGAGTCTGACCAACAACTAGGTACGTCCACCTGGTGGAGTGGCCTCTAGACAGAAAGGTTAGCTTCCAATATCTTGAATAAGTGGCCACAGACCAACACAGGTGGTGGTCATTGAGAAGAGGGGAGTTAGTTGGTGGGGCAGCTATCTCTATAAAATACCTCATAACTCTGTGGCATGTAGCCACTGTGAGGAGGGGAGTTAGATGGTGGGGCAGCTATCTCTATAAAATACCTCATAACTCTGTGACATGTGGTCATTGAGAAGAGGGGAGTTAGTTGGTGGGGCAGCTATCTCTATAAAATACCTCAGAACTCTGTGACATGTAGTCAGTGAGAGGAGGGGAGTTAGTTGGTGGGGCAGCTATCTCTATAAAATACCTCATAACTCTGTGACATGTGGTCATTGAGAAGAGGGGAGTTAGATGGTGGGGCAGCTATCTCTATAAAATACCTCATAACTCTGTGACATGTGGTCATTGAGAAGAGGGGAGTAGTTTGGTGGGGCAGCTATCTCTATAAAATACCTCAGAACTCTGTGACATTGTAGTCAGTGAGAGGAGGGAGTTAGTTGGTGAGGGCAGCTATCTCTATAAAATACCTCAAAACTCTGTGACATGTGGTCAATGAGAAGGGTGCAAGTTAGTTGGTGGGGCAGCTATCTCTATAAAATACCTCAAACTTAGTGACATGGCTACCACGGGTAGGGTGCAAGTTAGTTGGTGGGGCAGCTATCTCTATAAAATACCTCAAACTTAGTGACATGGCTACCACGGGTAGGGTGCAAGTTAGTTGGTGGGGCAGCTATCTCTATAAAATACCTCAAACTTAGTGACATGGCTACCACGGGTAGGGTGCAAGTTAGTTGGTGGGGCAGCTATCTCTATAAAATACCTCAAACTTAGTGACATGGCTACCACGGGTAGGGTGCAAGTTAGTTGGTGGGGCAGCTATCTCTATAAAATACCTCAAACTTAGTGACATGGCTACCACGGGTAGGGTGCAAGTTAGTTGGTGGGGCAGCTATCTCTATAAAATACCTCAAACTTAGTGACATGGCTACCACGGGTAGGGTGCAAGTTAGTTGGTGGGGCAGCTATCTCTATAAAATACCTCAAACTTAGTGACATAGCTACCAGTGAGAGGGGGTGAGTTAGTTGGTGGGGCAGCTATCTCTATAAAATACCTCATAACTCTGTGACATGTGGTCATTGAGAAGAGGGGAGTTAGTTGGTGGGGCAGCTATCTCTATAAAATACCTCATAACTCTGTGACATGTGGTCATTGAGAAGAGGGGAGTTAGTTGGTGGGGCAGCTATCTCTATAAAATACCTCAGAACTCTGTGACACGTAGTCAGTGAGAGGGGGTGAGTTAGTTGGTGGGACAGCTATCTCTATAAAATACCTCATAACTCTGTGACATGTGGTCATTGAGGAGGGGAGTTAGTTGGTGGGGCAGCTATCTCTATAAAATACCTCAGAACTCTGTGACACGTAGTCAGTGAGAGGGGGTGAGTTAGTTGGTGGGACAGCTATCTCTATAAAATACCTCAGAACTCTGTGACATGTCCATCACCTGGTAAGAGGTGCCATACACAACTTCTCCCCCCCCCCCCCCCCCAATATGGTCTGTCTTTTTAGACAAAGGCTAGCAGAATCAAACCATAAACAAACTGGTGGTAGGCAAGGGGAATAAAGTGGTACAGATGATACCAGACTGACATTGTGCTACTGTAGGCACACACACAGATGTTAAAACTAGATTAAATGTTGGTCATAGAATGTCAGACATTACTTGGCACCTTCCGTCTTGACAGACGATAGTTTGGTACATTGTGCTTCAAAAAGGCATAATAACTACAACTCATGGTGGCTGCGAATGTGACTGATCAGACCAATTTGCTCCGTACATGTTCGTCCACAATGGATGCATGTAAACACATGGCCATTTTCACCATCATGCACCATCTTATGTCTCACTCGCTCAGTGTGTGACCTATCTGCAATCATTTTCTCCTTTGTCTTTATTCCATTTCTGATCTTTGCCCTCCATGCAACACATTTGGCGGTGACTTTCTTCCAATGTGCATTATCAATGCATGTATCAATCATGTCCATTTAGATACATCTTTATATCATAGTAGAGGCAGACCCCGAGATCTCTTACCCATCTGTAATTCATCAAAAAAGATGTCCTTTGGTATTCTACCATCATCCATCCTCCTAATGTGTCATATCCATCTAAGTCTACTAAAAACCAAGCATGGAACAAACCATCACACAACCTGATCTGTCAAAGATTTCAGTATTTGTGATTTTGTCTTGCCACCCACTTAATATCAAGTATTCTTCACAGACACTGTAAATGAAAGCTGTTTAAACGTTTTTCTTGGTGTGAGTAAGTTGACCAGGCTTCACTGCCATAAAGAAGAGTTCTAAGGGCACAGGCTTGATAGATAAGGACTTTTGTTTTGGCAGTAAGCTTCTTGTTCTCCCTGACTCCTTTTGTTAACCTGTTCATCGTTGTTGCTGCCTTACCAATCCTGATGTTGATTTCCTGATCTAAGGATAATTTGCTATTTACCTCTGATCCTAAATATGTTAAATGGTCTACTATCTCCAGTTCGGTGTTATCAATAAAGATTGATTGTGCACCTTGTGAAATAATCTGTGTCTTCTTTTTGCTAATTGTTAAACCAAATTCAGAACAAGCTTTGGAGAATGCAGATAGTAGATGTGTCAGAGTGGGTCATAATTGCAGCACTATCTGCAAGCAGCAACCCTCTGATCAGTACCCTCCTAATCTCTGAGCATTGTAGAGGCCGCCATCTGAGCGTGAGTGAATGTATATACCACCATCCTGACCAGGGATGGAGTTATACCTCTCCACATCACAAAGCCTGGGCTGAAATATAGAGATCATGTGTTGCCCTTGCAGCATGATCCCTTTCTCGACCTGTCTAGTTCACTCCAGTGGAAAGGTAACACCAATACGTCTGGAACAAGACAAGCTGCAGAAGCTGCCAGATTAGCAAAGCAATGCTCTAACTGTCCAGCTGTCGGAGCTTCGATCTTAGACCAGCTGCCAACCAAGGCTTAGGACCTGGTCTGCCCTGCCATGATATTTTGTCTTTAGGTTGCATTTCCTCACACAAGGATAAAGCCTGCACCCTCCCAATTGCGCTCCTCCGCCTGAAGCCGTTGGCACAATGTGGGGTGTCGGGTTTGGTAAGCACCGCCCAATGTTCGGCGCTAACAGAAATCAGGTTGTACCTTCTACCGTCATACGGTAGCTCAGTCATATCTGACTAAGACCTGACCTGGAATGTCAGAACACTTTGTCAAAATGGAAATCTTTAAAAAAAGAAAGTCGCTTAAAAGTCGACAGGGTCGACTTCATTGCACTGGGTTTTATCCCATATGGCTCGGTCTCTTTCCATAGCACGGAAAGCGTCGCACAAAGCACGAACTCCATAGCTTTTAGCGACGACCCACAGGAGTCTCCGAAACATTTAACTCATAAACCGAAGGGCGTGGCCCGGAATCGAACCAACAACCTTCGGAACACAAGTCAAACGGCTTGACCACTTCGCCACAGAGACTCCCATAAGGGAAATTCAAAATAGGAAATTCAGAAAACATCAAGAATGAAATAGATATAATTAATATTAATTTATTAGGTATGACTGAAATGTGCTTGGGAAAGATATTTAAATGCAGAATTATTTACTAAAGAGAGAAGGATTACAAAAGATGAGTTGGTATAACTTTAGATCAACAAATCAAAATGATTATTTATTTCATTAGGTCTGACAATATCACGAACATAGTGACATATGGTTGCTACGGTTTGTTCATAAACAAAAAAGTTACAGTAAGTTAAGTGTTACAAAAGTGATTTAAATGTTAGACTGCATTTGATAAAAGTGCTCAAACAGTATTATCCTCTATTTTCATACTGAATTATATGATTAACACACAAACATTAATATCCCAGGTTAGAATTGATGCAGAAACTCAAATGAGGTACAGCGGAATAAGGTTTTTCAAGAGCTATACAGTTATACACTATCAGGTCTTAGTCAGATGTGACTGAGCTAACATGTAATAGCAGATGGTACCACCTGCTTTCTGTTAGCACGAATGTTGGGTCTCAGACAGATGTGACTGAGCTACCGTATGACAGTAGATAGTACAACTTGCTTTCTGTTAGCGCAGAATGTTGGATCTTAGACAGATGTGACTGAGCTACCGTATGACAGTACTACCTGTTTTCTGTTAGCGCTGAATGTTGGGTCTTAGACAGATATGACTGAAATAACATATAATAGTAGACGGGAATATCTGTTTTCTGTTAGTGCAGAATGTTAGGTCAGACCATTAAGAATGTTGGGTCAGACCATTATGACTGAGATACCAAACATGACATGCCACATTCTGCCAATGGCTTCAGGCAGAGGAGCACAATTTGGAAGGTACAAGACTTATCCTAGTGCGAGTAAATTCAACTTAAGACTAAATGTCATGGCAGGGCAGACCAGCCTTGGTCGGAAACTGGTCTAGGAGTGATGCAATGACAGGTGGACAGTAAGAGCAATGCTTTGTTGATCTGGCAGCTTCTCTTGTTCCAGGTGTATTGGTAACCTTTCCTCTGGAGTAAACTATGCAGGCCGAGAGAGGAATCATGCTCCATGGGCACCACATGGTTTCTACTATCCAGCCCAGACTTTGTGAGACAGAGAGGTATAACCCCATATTTGCTATGGGTTGCAGTAATTATGCTTTTTTTGAAGCACAATGTAACACACTATCGCCTATCAAGATGCCAGTAGTATCCAACTATGCAGGTTGCATAACTGAAAAGCAATTTTGAAAATATTACTGAAATGCCTACCCAATGAGCTACCACGCTGACAACTAACCAGCAAAGGCTGTGTAATTTATACTAATTTTTATATATTTAAACACAGAAACCTTAAGGCATTAGTTTTTATGCAAACAGAAAGAGTTCATTTTAAATTTGAAATCACAGTGGGGATAACAAATACTTCACACTGAACAATACCCGTGACTATATGTTTTAAATGTTTCAATGAAAGTATTATTCATTTATTCACTTCATATGATATATAACTCTGCAGAATGCACCTGATGAGATGCAGCGAAATATACCAGTCAATAAACTGTAAAACATAATGCTTGTGGTTTCTGTGTTCACATTGACTAAGGAAATACACATTGTTATATGATATAATTATACAGTGTATAACAGTAGTAGTATCAGTGTATGTTTTGTCTTGTATTGTTTTGCTAGAGAACTACATATTGGAAGTACAGTAACTGTCATCTACTGCCTATAGTACCTTGAGGTGAAGACTAGGGAGAGGGGGGAGAGGGGGGATCTTGAGCCTGAAGAATTAAGGCCACCTGGTAAGTGCAGTGGCCACCAACTGTGCAGGTTAGGGTTTTCTAATTTTACTTGCATGACTGATCAGGGCAACAGTTCTATCATCATTATCAAGTGCCATGCCAGCAGGCATAGGCGTTCATGGCTCTCCACAGATCTCGGTCTCTGGTGTTCTGGATCCACTCTGCTGACGATATTCCTCCTTACCACTGTCTCAATCCATCCAGCATTTCTCTTGGTCTGCCTCTGCCTCTCTTCCCCTCGATCTTTCCAATTGTCACGATGTTCTGCAATGTGTCTCTTCTCATCACATGACCGAAGAAAGCTGTTTGTCTCTTTCTTATTGTTGTATGTAGTGTTTTAGTTTCATTAGCCTCTTCAGGCAATTGTTGTTAGTTACTCTGGCAGTCCAAGGAATTTGCAACATTCTCCTCAAAAACCACATTTCTGTTGCTTCTAAGTTCTTCCTAATTTGCTCATTTACATTCCAAGATTCACTGCCATACAGCAAAACTGGTTCTATATAACATTTCAGCACTCCCTTTCTTATATTCATTGATAGTGACTTATTGCATAAGATGCTCTTCATTTTCTGAAATGCAGCCTTGGCTTGCCCTTTTCTGCTCTTAATCTCTGTTGTACATCTTCCATCTGATGTTATAAATGCCCCTAGGTATTTAAAATTATCCACTTGGTTAAGAATTTTCCCTTCTATTTCTATGTCCCATTTTGGTGTCACCCTTTTCTTTGACTATCACCATTGTTACTGTTTTCTTGATTCGGTTCATGAGTGCATTTTTCAGTAGACTCCTGGGAGTCGGCCCTGAAGCTATGGAGTTTGTGCTTTATGCGACACTTTCGGCAGGTCGCCCTGCGGTACAAGACCAAGCCACATGTGAGAAAACCCGAGTCAATGAGGTCTTTCTGGTGACTGCCAAGTCCATCGACGAAGAACTGCGGTTTTCGTGGATGACAAAAACAGATTAACAATAGATCAGATATTTATCTTATGACAAATAGCTGAACAAAATTGGGAATATAAAAGAGATCTCCATAACATTTTTGTGGATTTTAAAAAAGCTTATGATATTGATAGTGTCCATAGGAATAGTCTATGGAATGCTATGCAGGAATTTGGAATACCAAGGAAGTTAATCAATATGACCAGACTATGCATGGAAGATACTTATAATACAGTAACATATAAAGGCAGGAAATCAGACCCTTTCCAAATAACATCTGGCTTGAAACAAGGTGATGCACTATCGCCGCTACTCTTCAATCTGGCTCTAGAAAAAGTTGTAAGGAAGATAAAGGAGGAATGTAATATTGGAGGAACATCCAGACTGCTTGGTTATGCAGATGATATAGATATTATAGGGGAAAATGAACAAAAGACATTGGAAATATTGACTCACTTAAAGGGAAAAGCCCAAAAGATGGGGCTGGTTATCAACCAAGATAAGACAGAATATATGGTAATTTCAAGAGAAGGAATGGCTAAAATCTCTGGCCACATACAAATAGATAATATGACCATTAAAAGAACTGGAAACATACAAATACCTGGGTACAATCTTCAATTGCTCCAACATCATAAGGGAAGAAATACAAACTAGAATCAATTCTGGAAATAAGATATACTATGCACTACAACATCTACTAAAATCAAATGCGCTATCTCGTAACACCAAAATCACAATATACAAAACACTGATCAGACCAGTTGTGCTGTATGGCTCTGAAACCTGGAGTACAACGAAAGGAGATGAAGCCTTGTTACAAACCTTTGAGAACAAAATTTTAAGAAGCATCTTTGGACCCATTAGGGATACACAAGTGACAAAGTGGAGAGTGGAAAAGAAGAAGTAACAAAGACATTTATGATCTGTTTAAGTCTCCGCTAATCACTGGTATCATGAAGGCTAATAGTACTAATACTAATAGACTACTACAAAACAATGGCTGGGGAACATAGAAAGAGTGGCACTGTTCCGAATTCCGGTCCCAAATAGTTCCGCAGTGAATGTAGTGAATAAGAATCCCTTACAGGACCTCATTGTGTGATTACTTCCGTTTTGACTACTTCCTTAGTTACATATAAATAAATACGGAGATACCGATACTGATACAGAGGCTTTCAATACACTTGTTTCTACTTGATGTAAAGAAATATTATAATGCCAGGCAGACCATCAGCTCGGGTAGAGTGTTACAACTGGATGCTGCGTAACAATCCATTGTTGGGAGGATTTGATGCTCAGGGACAGTCAGTGGTCGTTGAAGCTGACGAGAGCTACTTTTTCCACCGAAAGTACCACCGTGGTCACTTTCGTCGTGGTCAATGGGTAGTTGGCCTGGTTGAACGTGGTAGTGGTCGTTGCTGGTTGGAAGTTGTGGAAAGGCGAGATGCGACAACACTGGAACGCATTATAAGTGATCACGTCTTACCAGGAACGACCATTGTCACCGATGCCTGGCGAGGCTACAACAACGTAGGTCAACTAAACCATGGCATCTACGATCATGCAGTTGTTGTTCATGCCAATAACTTTGTTGACCCTGTACACAGTGGCATTCACACCCAAACAATTGAAGGGTTGTGGATGCAAGTAAAAAGGAAACAAAGATACCAAGGTGGCACTAGTCGTACAGTGTTTAACACTTATTTAGCAGAATTTCAGTGGCGCCCTATTCACAAAGTACATGTTTTCGGACAATATTTACAACTTTTGTGCCTCAATTTCGAGATATAATTTCATATATTGATGCAGGCTGCTGTAGGTTTGATTGATCATTAGCATTGTCACCTGGCTGCTGTGGGTCTGATTGATCATTATCATTGTCACCAGGCTGCTGTGGGTCTGATTGAACATTCTCTGAAGCATGATTTTTATTTGCGCTCCCTTGCTTTGAACTCAAGTGTAGTCCATACACAATACATATTCATGCATTGGACTGAACTTTGAACTCAAGTGTAGTCCATACACAATACATATTCATGCATTGGACTGAACTTTGAACTCAAGTGTAGTCCATACAGACTATTTCAAGTAATGCTGGAATGAACTTTGCATGTGGATTAGCTTCCCCTATTAACAGTGTCCCTTGCCATCAAGTGAATGCACTTCGACTTCAGAGGTACTTGTAATTTACATCTCCAAGCAAGGACGATAGGTCAGCATTTTGGTCAAACTGCCCGGTGTAGGGGTTGAGCCCCTTACCTCGGCATCAGCACACCGAATGTTTAAGAACACGTGTTCTTATCCATTCGGCCATGCTGACCTACAAGTATGGTGTTGAACCCAGGGATCTGAGTCAGAGACCAAATATAACTAGAAAACATTGTCAAATGAATTTTGTAAACATAAACGATACATATTACCATGTTATGAGACACATCCACCACCCACCCACACATCCCCCATTCACCCCAACTCCCCCACCCAACCACACACACAACCCAGATACACATACATGCCTCCACCCATCCACCACATTGTGTGTGTAAGTGTGCATGCATGCAGTGTATGCGAGGAAGTGTATCTTCGGGTGTTATGTGAGTACGTGTGCGTAAGTATATGGATGTGTGTAGGTGTGTGTATGTGCGTGGGTATATGTGTGTATTTGCGTGTGTATTTTGTATGTGAATGTGTGTATGTACATGTGTGAGAGTGAGTGAGAGAGAGAGGGAGAGAGAGAGAGCAAGAGAGAGAGAGAGAGCAAGAGAGAGAGAGAGAGAGAGAGAGAGAGAGTTCAATTGCATCACTAAAGTTTATGCTACATAATGTATATGTAACATTATTTCTCCACTTCTTGCAATTGCGAGAATTCTCACGACAATCGTCATTGTCTCAATTGTGTGTAAAGTGTGGGAGTTTGTTCTTATTAGTTTCAGTGATCATGTGGGGCATCATGTATGTGTCTAGATGTGAGGATGTGTGTATGAGTGTGTATGTGAGGGATATGGGTGTGTGTGGGGATGTGGGGAATGTATGTGTGGAGGGGTTGTATGTGGGGGATGTGTATGGGTTAATGGGTGATGTGTGGATGTGTGAAGGGATTTGTAGTCGGTGTTGGATGTATGTGTGTGTGTGGGGGGGGGGGGGGGGGGGGAGGGATATTTGAGAGGATAGTTGGAAGTATGTGGGTGTTGGTGGGTTGGGAGGGGTGTGGGTAGGGAGTGTGTGTTTGGGTGGGTGAATGGGTGTGTAGGAGATTGTGTGGGTTGAGGGATGGGTGTGTAATCGGTGTGAGGGGTGTCTGTGAATGGGATATGTCTGTGTGGGTGGGAGTGTGTGAGTGTGGATGGGGTAAATGTGAGTAGGTGCAGGATGTATGTGTGGGTGGTGAGGATGTTTGTAGGTGGAGGATGTGTGAGTGGTTGGGGAGATGTGTGGGCGGAAATGTGTATGGGGAATGTATGTGGGGGATGGGTGTGTGGGGGGAATGTGTTTATGGGTGGAGTTTTGTGTGGGAGGGGAGATGTGGGGGATATGTGGGATGTGCAGGTGATTGAAGGATGAATGCGAGGATGGGGGATGTGTGTTTGGCTGGGTTGTTGGGGTTTTTGTGGGTGGGAGGGTAGACGAGAGATGCATGTGTTGATGGGCACGTGGGTGATGTGTGTGTGTGAGTGGTTGATGGATGTGTACGTGAGTGGGTGGATGTGTGTGAGAGATGAGTGTATGGGTGGGGGAGGTGTGTAATTGTGAGAAGATGTGTGTGAGCGGCGGATGTGTGTTTGTGGGGTATATGTGGGTGGCGGGGTGTGTGTGGGTGGGAGGTGTGTGATTTTGGGTTATGGGTGGGGGATATGTGTGGGCAGGTGGGGAGATGTGTTTATGGGTGGGGATGTGTGTATAGGTGGGGATGTGTAGTTGAGAGATGGCAAATATTGGGTGGGGTGTAGGTTGGCTGATGTGTGTGTGGGTGGGTGGGTGGGGAAAATTGTGAGAGTGCGGGATATGTGTGTGGATAGGTGCAGGATGTGTGGGTATGTGTGTGTGGTTTCTTCTTCTTCTTCTTCTTCTTCTTCTTCTTCTTCTTCTTCTTCTTCTTCTTCTTCTTCTTCTTCTTGGGGAAATGTGTGTGGGTGGGTTATCAGTGGATGTGTGGCGGCATGTATGTTCGCCTGGTTCTGTGTGAGTGTGTGGAGGTATGTGTGGGTAGGTGGGGGAGGTTTTGTGGGTCGGGGATGTGTTGGTGGCTGCGGGATATGAGGGTGGATGGGGGATGTGTCTCACAACATGGCAATATGCACTGTTTATGGTTACAACTTTCATTTGATAATGTTTTTTTTTTTCTCATGTGAATGTATCATGCGTAATATGCATTGTTTATGCTTACAAACTCCATTTGACAATGTTTTTCCCCTATGTTAATGTAACATGCACATTTGATGAATGAAAGATGAGTGATTGAAAGGGCCGAATGTAAGACGGGCCTGCGTGCCCAATTTGTTACCCTTTTAAAATAAAGTTTGTTTGTTCGTTCGTTCGTTCCTCCTTCCTCATCGTCCTCCCTCCCCCTTCTCCCTCCTCCTCCTAATCCCTCCTCCTCCCTCCCCCTCCTCCCTCCTCCTCCTAATCCCTCCTCCTCCCTCCTACTCCTGTCTCCTCCTCCTCCCTCCGCCTCCCTCTTCTTCCCTCCTCCTCCCTCCTCCACCTCCCTCTTCCTCTACTCCTCCTTTTTCTTCTTCTACTGCTGCTGCTGCCGCCGCTCCATTTACCCAAGTTAATTGTTGGGGGAAGATGTAAAGATCTTTCAAGTGCTCTTTCTAATACTTTTTGTAAGTTGGTCTTCGTTTACCTAAGGTTGTTCTAACTGCAACCAATAAATGATTAGACAGACAGGCAGACCGACAGACCGACAGACAGACAGACAGACAGACAGACAGACAGACAGACAGACAGACAGACAGACAGACAGACAGACAGACAGACAGACAGACAGACAGACAGATAGATAGTCGGGAACGGGAACTTATATGACTACTTATAAGACTTAAATGAGATGCTCCCCATCAGGGGCTGGGCGAAGCTGGGCCGGGTCAGACAGACAGACAGACAGATAGATAGATAGTCGGGAACGGGAACTTATATGACTACTTATATGAATTAAATGAGATGCTCCCCACCAGGGTCTGGGAGAAGCCGGGCCGGGTCAGACAGACAGACAGACAGACATATCTCCGCCAGGTTCTGGGCGAAGCCGGGCCGGGTCAGCTAGTATATATATATATATATATATATATATATATATATATATATATATATATATATATATATATATATAGGCGTCAGGTCTTAGTCAGATATGACTGAGCTACCGTATGACAGTAGACGGTACTACCTGCTTTCTGTCAGCGCCGAATGATGGGCGGCGCTTACCAAACCCGACACCCCACATTGTGCCAACGGCTTCGGGCGGAAGAGCGCAATTGGGAGAGGTACTAGCCTTATCCTGGTGCGAGGAAATGCAACCCAAAGACAAAATAAGTCATGGCAGGGCAGACCAGGTCCTAAGCCTTGGTTGGCAGCTGGTCTAGGATCGAAGCTCCGACAGGCGGACAGTTAGAGCATTGCTTTGCTGATCCGGCAGCTTCTGCAGCTTGTCTTGTTCCAGATGTATAGGTGTTAACTTTCCTCTGGAGTGAACTAGGCAGGCCGAGAGAGGGATCATGCTGCAAGGGCAACACATGGTTTCATTATTTTAGCCCAGGCTTTGTGCTATGGAGAGAACTCCATCCCTGGTCTTACACCTTTTTTTGGAAGGGAAGAGGGCAGGCAGAAAAAAGGCAACATGGTGTGGGCTTTGCAGTGAAGAATTCGCTACTGGGAATGATTGATATCCCAGCTGGAGGTAATGAAAGATTATTATCACTGCGCTTGGCAACCTCCTGTGGATTTGCCACCATTCTCACTGCATATGCACCGACACTCGCTTCCTCTGATGATGTGAAGGATATGTTCTATGAGCAGCTAGTCTCTGCGATCAAGGCAGTTCCAAAATCCGACTACATTTATATGCTCAGTGATTTCAATGCTCTTGTGGGCAAGGACTCGAGTTCGTGGCCAGTGTGCCTTGGAAAATACAACATCGGTCGCCTGAATGATAATGGGCAAAGGCTGCTGGAACATTGCACTAGAAATGACCTATGTATTACAAACTCCTTTTTTAAAACAAAAGAGATGCATAAGATCACATGGAAACATCGAAGATCCGGCCATTGGCATCAGCTGGACTTCATTATCACACGGAGACAACATCTGAACCATACATCATTAACTCGAAGTTACCACAGTGCTGACTGTGATACAGATCATTCTTTGGTTGTTGCAAGGGTTAGACTGAGACCAAAGAGAATCTACACAGCTAAACACAAGTCTAGCCCCAGGATTCATATTACTAACACTTACGATCCTGGAAAGTGCTTTGAATTTCAACAGCAACTTGAAGACGCTTTCAATGATACATCAGAAAATTGTATAGTAAATGATAAATGGAGTAAACTTAAGGAAACTATTTATAAAACAGCGGTAGGGGTTTACGGCACTGTGGATCATAAGAGGCAGGACTGCTTTGCGGCAAACAGCCAGACACTTCAGCCCTTGATTGATAAAAAGGAGATAGCTCTCTTAAGAAACAAGGAGAGAATAACGCGTAACACACTCAGTGAGCTGAAGCAAGCTAGGAAGGATGTGCAAAAGGCTGCCAGGCAGTGTGCGAATGACTATTGGATCAAGTTATGTGAGTCCATTCAAATCGCAAGTGATAAGGGAAACATCAGAAGCATGTATGAAGGGATAAAGAAAGCCTGTGGTCCAATGATCAAAAGAAGTGCACCGCTGAAAACCTTGACTGGAGAAATCATCACTGATAAGAAACAGCAGATGGATAGATGGGTCGAGCACTATTTAGAGCTTTACTCAAGTGAGACCAAGCTAGCGGATGATGCCCTCAACGCCATAGAGGCCCTGCCAACTCTTGACCACCTGGACACACTTCCCACTATAACAGAAGTTAAGTGTGCTATAAATGAGCTTGCATCTGGCAAGGCTCCAGGTAAGGATGGGATTCCAATAGAGGTGATCACGAGTGGGCAAGACACCCTCGCTCTACAGATCCACCAGCTAATAGAGCTATGCTGGCGAGAAGGACAAGTCTCCACAGGATTTCAAAGATTCAAACATCATAACGCTGTACAAGAACAAGGGAGATCGGAGCGACTGCAACAACTATAGGGGTATCTCACTTCTGTGTATTGTTGGGAAAGTATTTGCCAGAATTGTCCTGCGCAGACTTCAAGTCCTGGGAGATCAAGTCTACCCCGAATCACAGTGCGGCTTCCGTCAGAACCGGTCTACCATTGATATGATATTCTCATTGCGACAGATGCAAGAAAAATTCCGGGAACAAAATCAGCCACTGTTTATTGCCTTCATCGACCTCACAAAGGCATTCGATTTGGTCAGTCGTGAGGGTCTGTTCAAAGCACTAAAGAAGATTGGCTGTCCACCAACTCTTCTGTCCATTGTGGAATCGTTCCACACAGGCATGAAGGGTATAATCAAGTTTGATGGCTCAACTTCAGAAGAGTTTGAAATCAAGAGTGGAGTTAAGCAAGGTTGTGTACTATCCCCCACCCTCTTTGGGATATACTTTTCACTTCTACTGAAATATGCCTTTCGTGATCAGGATGACGGTATATACATTCACTCACGCTCAGATGGTGGCCTCTATAATGCTCAGAGATTGAAGGCCAAGACCAAAATTAGCAGGGTACTAATCAGAGAGTTGCTTTTTGCGGATGATGCTGCGATTACGACCCACTCTGAGGAAGAATTACAACATCTACTATCTGCATTCTCCAATGCTTGTTCTGAATTTGGTTTAACAATTAACAAAAAGAAGACACAGATTATGTCACAAGGTGCACATGGTGTACCATCAATCTTTATTGACGACGCCGAACTGGAGATAGTAGACCATTTTACATATCTTGGATCAGAGGTAAATAGCAAATTATCCCTCGATCAGGAAATCAACATCAGGATTGGCAAGGCAGCAACAACAATGAACATGTTAGCAAAAAGAGTCTGGGAGAACAGGAAGCTTACTGCCAAAACAAAAGTCCTCGTCTACCAAGCCTGTGTCCTTAGTACTCTTCTTTATGGCAGTGAAACCTGGACAACTTACTCACGCCAAGAGAAACGTTTAAACAGCTTTCATATGCGGTGTCTGCGAAGAATACTTGGTATTAAGTGGCAAGACAAAATCACAAATACTGAAGTATTGGAAAGATCAGGTTGTGTGACGGTGTATTCCATGCTCAGTCTTCGTAGACTTAGATGGATAGGACACGTTAGGAGGATGGATGATGGTAGAATACCAAAGGACATCTTTTTTGGTGAATTACAGACGGGTAGGAGATCTCAGGGTCGGCCTCTACTACGATACAAAGATGTGTGTAAGCGGGACATGATTGATACAGGCATTGATAATGCACAATGGGAGCACGTCGCCGCTGAACGTGTTGCATGGAGGGCAACTATCAGAAATGGAATAAAGACAAAGGAGAAAATGATTGCAGATAAAGCACACACAGAGCGTGAGAGACGTAAGATGGTGCAAAATGGTGGAAATGACCATGTTTTCACATGCACCTACTGTGGGCAAACATTTGCAGCAAGAATTGGCCTTACCAGCCACACTCACCACCGCCATGGATCGTAGTTATTGCCATATGACAGTTATTAAGCCTTTTTGAAGCATAATGTACCATATATGTATATACACCCCTACATCTGGAACAAGACAAGCTGCAGAAGCTGCCGGATCAGCAAAGCAATGCTCTAACTGTCCGCCTGTCGGAGCTACGATCCTAGACCAGCTGCCAACCAAGGCTTAGGGCCTGGTCTGCCCTGCCATGACATTTTGTCTTTAACTTGCATTTCCTCGCACCAGGGTAAGGCTTGTACCCTCCCAATTGCGCTCTCCGCCCGAAGCCGTTGGCACAATGTGGGGTGTCGGGTTTGGTAAGCGCCGCCCAACGATCGAGGCTAACAGAAATGATGTTGGATGGACTGGTGCGGTGGTGTCGAGCGAATATCATCAGGAAAATTACCGTTTAAAAGGCTTTAAAAAAATGTCGCTTAAAAGTCGACAAGGTCGACTTCATTGCACCGGGTTTATCCCATATGGCTCGGTCTCTTCCCGCAGCGCGGAAAGCGTCGCACAAAGCACGAACGCCGTAGCTTTTTTTAGTGACGACCCACAGGAGTCTCTGAATCATTGATTGATTGATTGATCTAGGAACCGACATCACAGCATTCGGGACATTCCCATAAGCGCTCCGTCTCCATCCTCAGCAACCAGCGAAGAGTTCCAACACTAATAGTTCCAGTAGCAATCTGATTATATGTCCGTCTCGCCTTTCCTCTGAGCATCGAGCGTCGGCCAGATCACCTCGTCACTCCTCGCTGTCTCATTCTAACCAGACTATGGTGATCCATTTGCTCCTCCGAGGTGTACACGTGCTCCCACAAGGCCGCAACCACGTCTGCCTTGTCATGCATCAATACTCCACCAAGTTTTGCCGAGCCAGCCAATCTATCCGCCTGTTCATTCCCCAGCACACCGGCATGCCCAGGAGAAAAGATCCAGGTGATGCTTGCTACCCGTGACCTCCGAAGCGAAGCAAGCCACTCTGCACGAAGCTTGCCTGTTCTCACCCTTCTCAGCATGCTTTCTGAGTCAGTTACAATCACAATATATGAATCATTTAGCTCGTAAACCGAAGGGCGCGGCCCGGAATCGAACCCACAACCTTCGAAGCACGAGTCAAACGGCTTGATCACTTCGCCACAGAGACAAAAAAAATTAAGTAACGTAAACAAAACGATACAAAGGATCTCTTCATTGAGTAAAATCTTCTAACAATACAAAATAAAATTGATTACAAAAAAGGCAATCAAAAGTGAGCTAATTTTGTCAATATGCCGAATAACTGTCTTTGTACATACTTATCTTGTCGCTTTCGCTTAATTAATTTATGAAAATTGAAAAAAAAAAATTACCACATTTCGCCGGTGGGGAATCGAACCACGGTCTCCTGCTTTACAGGCGGAGATACTTACCGCTAGGCCACTGAGAACACGACGAAATTTTAACAAAAATATGTCATGTAGTTAGTCCCGATGACATCACATAGACTTGCCTTTGAACCATTGCCTTTGACCCATTACCTTTGACCCATTGAGGCTCTGTAAGATATACCAAATCACTACATTTACTGCGGAACTATTTGGGACCGCAATTCGGAAGAGTGCCGAAAGAGTTGATGAAGATAATATTAATAGTTAATAGGGAAACAAAACTCGCTTACGCTCAGGAAATAAATGACCGTAGACCCCAAGGTAGACCAAGATGACGGTAGAGAGATAATATATATACAGACCTACAAGCACTTGGAATCAACGACTGGCAAGAGAAGGTCAACCAGAGAGACGAATGGAGACGGATCATGATTGTATCTGAAGTATCTGCAGCAAAGAACCTCAATGAGTGAGTCACAATGGCTCGGAACGCTGAAGAAGAGAAGATAAGATATAGCCAACAACAGTACTCACAGTAAACGGGTCACTGCCACGCAGCTGTTCTATAAACTAACTAGGACCAGCACTTTCGTTGAAGATCAGACGCCTTTGTGTCAGCTTTTGATAGCTGATATGATTGTTGACAACTAGATTTTGTGGAATAAAGTATAATCCGACAGGACAGCCAAACATGATCCGCTAGGCCAGGGGGAGTTAACTCTCCACGAACATGAGGGGTGTTCATGCGTTCAGAGCAGGGTTGCCATTCTAGATATTTTATATCCAGATCTAGAGGTTTTTGCTGGCGTCTGGATACCATTTTCTGACGTTTGGATGATGGATGCAATTCTAGATACTTTTCATTTGTAGTTGGATATTTCGGATACTTTCTAGATTTTACTTTTCTTTCAGTGTCATTTACCTATTTTTTGTTTGGTCTGGACGCGCGTAAATTATGGTAAATGCCATTATTTAAACTTTGAACTGACTTGGGTCAACACTTAACAATCTGGCAACCCCTCTCCCCCGGAAATGAGTAAACGGGTGCGTAAATTATAATAACATTATTTGAACTGTAAACTCACTGTGCTGCGACTTATTGCTGTGATGCCGACTTTGTGATTCTTTTCATGTGAATTTGGCAGCAACTGGTACAGATAATGCCTCGATAATGGTTGGTATCAACCATGGCGTTTATACAAAATTGAAGGAAGATATCCCATCTTTAATCCTCATAAAATGTGCGTGTCATTCCTTGCAGCTAGCATCATCACATGCCTCATCAGAATGTTTACCAAGGAATGTGGAATTCCTTATTGCTGAAACACATAACTGGTTCTCCAAATCATCTGTCAGACAACAGCAATATAATAATTTATATAAAGCATTAAATGATAGTTCCTCACCACTGAAAATTCTGTCATATTGCAAAACTAGATGGTTATCAATTCAACCAGCTGTTGAAGTAATTGTGAACCAATGGTTGGAGTTGAAGACGCACTTCGAAATAACAAGACAAGGTGAAAAGTGTTACACAGCTGAAATACTATATGGAATGTACAGTGATGAAATAAAATTTGGCATTCCTTCTCTTCTTTCAACCCATTTTAAGTGAAGTGCAAAAAGTTAATAAACTGTTTGAATCTCAAAATGTTGATGAAGTTAAATTACTTGACGATCTCACTTTGCTATTTGCCAACTTCTAAAGCTGACTTGTTCACTTGAACTATAGAGAGCTATGTGGCTCCTAAGCCATACCTGGGATACCAAATCAAATAAAAAATTGATGGTTTAAAAACAAAAGGACTGTTAACAGAGAATTAAGAGAACAACTTAAGAAAGCGCTGTCAAGATTTTCTTCTCTCATTATTCAAGCAATTGAAGCAGAGACTTCCTGAAAATTTAGATGTATTGAAAAATATTTCACTCTTTTCTGTTAACATACTTCAGTCAGTAAAGGACATATCAAAATATAGTCAAGTTATGAAATTTTTAGGGGCTACTGATAATAGTGTGGCGGAAGCAGAATATCAGTTAACCAAAATAAAGTTGGTTGACTGGAGAAACAAAACAGAAACTGAAGCCTTTTGGAGCGAAGTAAGACAATTTAAAGATGTTTAAAGAATGTCCATTCTGTGAGCTCTTTGAATGTGCGATGTCTGCCATGATACTACCCCATTCAAATGCTGATGTGGAAAGAGTTTTCAGTACTATGAATTATACAAAATTTAAACTAAGAAACAGGATGAAACTTGACCTCTTAAATGCTAACTTGACAATAAGATTTGGCCTGATGAGAGCAGGAAAATGCTGTTAAACTTATCAGCTCCCTGATCGTGTATTAAAAGAAATTGGAACAGCTAAAGCATACCAGAGTCATTTTGAATCTGAAGCTTCAACTTCATCTTCCAAGCTGAGTGCATCTTGTGAGACAGACATCAGTGACAATGAGGACATGATTCTATAGGGTAAGTCACATCAATGTTTTTTTTTATGTTGCATATATTTATCCCTTACAGGACGTTGTAGTAAACATCATCATTTTTCAGCTGCTGTTGATGTACTAGGCAAGATTACGCTCAGTAGTTTGCCATTGCTTTCTGAGCGACCGGGTCACATACCCCCGTAAGTTAATAGCGCGGCTCGAACCGCTGCCGGTTCGGGCGCAGCTGCTTTACTCACGAGAATATGCGGGGTTACGGCGAAAGCCGAAAACTGCGTCGCCAGGGAGACGGCAGCTACATCAATACATATGTAATTTCTTACTTTCTCAATCTGGATATTTTTCCAAGATACTTTCCAACGAAATCTAGATATTTATGGGTGTTGTTTGCGCCGTTTCTAGATTTTTTTTGGTAAAAAAAAAACAAAAAACAATGGCAACCCTGGTTCAAAGTAGGATTCTGTGCTACCTGATTCTCATACTGCGTATATTCTCATAATGTCAATTGCCATTCATCATCATTGGCACTTTTCCGTCTTGACAGACAATAGTTTGGTACATTGTGCTTCAAAAAGGCATAACTACAACCCATGGCGGTGGCGAATGTGGCTGATTGTCAGGATCCAGGACAGGAGTTAGTGTAAGATAGCTCACGACAGGCGATCAGAACAGGCATCCTTGTGTCACCGAGTACAGGTCAACTACTAACCAGTTGAAGCCCTGTGGACATCGTGTCACGGTACCCCGCACGGGTCGCACGAAACTGTGAGAAGTGAAGGACTGACCGAACATACCTGTTTCAGGCAGACGGACGGACAGAGAGGGTTATGTTTGTGTTTCATGATCGTTGTGAGATGGTTGTAATGAGGGAAGGCGTGACTGACTGGTAGATTGAGATGTGCTTGAGATGAGGCAGTGAAAGAGTTATTTTGTATTATTCTATGATAAGATGTATGATGCATGTATATACTGCTGTGATAATGTACGAGACGCGCATGATTATGAGCGCAACTTCCACGAATGTACCCAATGTAAATAGGTTACGTGAATAAAAGGATTTACTGCACGTTGCTGCGTGTAAGAGTGTAATCATTGAATGTGTATGATTGTTTCGCCCCTGTTCTGGAGAGCGAGCCAAATGTTAATATAAATGAGACCATGACACTGATTGGGCCAATTCGCTCTGTAAATGTTCGTCCACAGTGGATGCACGTGAACACATGGTCATTTCCACCATCATGCACCATCTTACGTCTCTCACGCTCCGTGTGTGCCTTATCTGCAATCGTTTTCTCCTTTGTCTTTATTCTATTTCTGATAGTTGCTCTCCATGCAACACGTTCAGCGGCGACTTGTTCCCAATATGCATTATCAATACATGTATCAATCATGTCCCGCTTACACACATCTTTGTATCGTAGTAGAGGCCGACCCTGAAATCTCCTGAAATCTGTAATTCACCAAAAAGGATGTCCTTTGGTATTCTACCGCCACCCATCCTCCTAACGTGTCCTATCCATCTAAGTCTACGAAGACTGAGCATGGAACACACCGTCACACAACCTGATCTTTCCAATACTTCAGTATTTGTGACTTAGTCTTCCCACTTAATACCAATGAAACACTCTACTTAGCCTTTGTCGACCAATAAAAGGCATTCGATAGAGTAGATAGAAACAAGTTGTGGCAAATCCTTAAACAATATGGAGTGAGTACACATCTAACAAACCTATGTAGAAGTTTATACAACAACAGTGAATGCATAGTGAGAGCAACTGGAGGACACTCAGAACCCTTCACCATAAGATCTGGAGTACGACAAGGTTGTGTCCTGTCCCCTCTCTTGTTCATAACGTATATAGACAACATATGTAAAGAAACCGGCCAGGTAGAGATAGCAAGAATACCACATGATGAGAACACAGAAGAAGAACCATCTGCAAATCTAACCATTAGAGAACTCCTGTTTGCGGACGACCAAGCACTAATAGCAAAATCAGAAGCTGAATTACAAGACCACATGAATAGTCTAAATGAAATGTGTAGGGAACATAACATGAAAATTAGCACAAGCAAAACAGAGGTAATGACTATAACTAAAGAAGAACAAACAACAACAATTCACCTAAACGAACATCCCTTGAAACAAGTGAAGAGTTTCAAGTACCTGGGAAGTATAATATCATCAAATGGCAGATCAGACGACGAGATCGAAAATAGGTGCAATAAGCAAAATCAACTCATTGGACAAATGGCACCAATACTAAAGAACAAACATGTATCATTAACTACTAAGAAAGCACTTTACAACACAATCTTCCTACCAACTCTATGCTACCAATGCCAAACCTGGACAATGACAGAAAAAGAGAAAAGAAAAATCACAACAACAGAAATGAGGTTCCTGAAAAGAATACTCAACGTATCAAGAAGAGATAAGATCAGAAATGAAGAAATCAGGACTAAAGTGGGGGTTAAAGCAGCACTAGATTTTATTAGAAAGCAGCAAGTCAAATGGTTTGGCCATGCAAGTAGGTTACCAGTCAACAGCATACCACAACAAGCAATGATGTATAGACCAGATGGAAACAGAGGAAGAGGCCGACCACGTAAACGTTGGACGGAGGGAATAGCAGAGTCCATGGGAATATCGATATATGAAGCCCATAATCGGGCACTCTCACGAAGTTTATACTTCACCTCGACACCGCAAGGTACAAGAGGAACATGATGAGATGAGATGAGATGAGACTTAATACCAAGTATTCTTCGCAGATACCGCATATGAAAGCTGTTTAAACGTTTCTCTTGGTGTGAGTAAGTTGACCAGGTTTCACTGCCATAAAGAAGAGTACTAAGGACACAGGCTTGGTAAACAAGGACTGTTGTTTTGGCAGTAAGCTTCCTGTTCTCCCAGACTCTTTTTGCTAACATATTCATTGTTGTTGTTGCCTTACCAATCCGGATGTTGAATTCCTGATCTAGGGATAATTTGCTACACACCTCTGATGCTGCAGATATGTAAAATGGTCTACTATCTCCAATTCGGCATCGTCAATAAAGATTGATGGTACCCCATGTGCACCCTGTGACATAATCTGTGTCTTCTTTTTGTTAATTGTCGAACCAAATTCAGAACAAGCATTGGAGAATGCAGACAGTAGATGTTGTAATTCTTCCTCAGAGTGGGTCGTAATTGCAGCATCATCTGCGAAAAGCAACTCTCTGATTAGTACACTCCTAATTTTGGTCTTGGCCTATATAAAATAACACAATGTAATGCAGCTTTATAAATATAAATGCTTTTGAATATAATTGCTATAGACGGGTTCTAAGAATATCTTGGGTAAAGAAAAGAACAAATGCATTGTCAGAGTCCTGAATGAGTGTAAGAGGGGACACAGGGCAAGGACAGGACAGATAGAGCATGGGTAGAGTAGGACGTGAACTGCATACCCAGTGGGAGACAGAAGTAGATAGTAGGGTTTCCAGACCCCACTTTCAGCCTCCAGGCTGAAGGCTGATAGGGTTTATGAAGGAAATATGGGTAAAATTTGTCGACTCGGCTCCAGAACCTGGAGGCTGAAGGAAATATTTTTGGGCGGGTGAAATTTTTTTCGGCGTGTGGGAAATTTTTCGTGGGAACGAAATTTTTGACGCTGCCTGGTGGGGTGTAAAAAGTAATTAAGGTAAATGTTTAGTTGGTTCTGGAAAGCGAAGGGGGAAAGTTATTTTGGTTACGTCTATTAGTATGTGTAGTGATAAACAAGGGTGTGATGGGTCGTGGTTATACTCGAAGTAAGAGGTGGTTACGTAGACATAATGTGTATGTGTAGTGATAGACAAGGGTGTGATGGGTCGTTCTATTCATGGGTATATGGTGGTGGTGTAGACATAATGTGTATGTGTAGTGCTGTATAAACAAGGGTGTGATGGGTCGTTCTACTCATGGGTATATGGTGGTGGTGTAGACATAATGTGTATGTGTAGTGATGTATACACAAGGGTGTGATGGGTATATGGTGGTGGGGTATATGAATGTGTATGTGTAGTGATGTATAATCAAGGGTGTGATGGGTCGTGGTTTCTACTCATGGGATGGGTATATGGTGGTTACGTATATTAGTATGGGTAGTGATGAACAAGGGTGTGATGGGTCGTTCTACTCATGGGTATATGGTGGTGGTGTAGACATAATGTGTATGTGTAGTGATGAAACAAGGGTGTGATGGGTCGTTCTACTCATGGGTATATGGTGGTGAAAAGTGTAG
>JACEFZ010003406.1:127500-200671 GCA_014155875.1 Cepaea nemoralis | reverse complement strand
TGACAATGCGGGCAAAGAATGCTTGACGTTCCAGGAGGAGGATCTCCTGCAGTGGTTTTTCTGTCCAGCCTTTTCTTCACAGCTCTTGCAGTCCTGGTTGCTTCACAAGTGACTGCACCCTTATGTAATGATGTACGCCATGAATTACGGTCTTTAGCAGCAGTCTCCCAGGTGTCAGGATGAATTCCAAAAGCTTTCAGTGAGACTTTCAGAGTGTCTTTAAAGCGTTTCCTCTGGCCGCCTTGGGAGCGTTTACCACAACGCAGCTCGCCGTAAAAAATGTGTTTAGGGAGCCTGTGATCTGGCATACGAGTTAAGTGACCAGCCCAGCGAATCTGATTTTTCATTAGTAGAGTGTGGATACTGGGCATGGATGCTCTTTCTAGAACTTCAGTGTCTGGGATCTTGTCTTGCCATTTAATCTTCAATAGCTTCCTAAGGCAGACTGTGTGGAAGTGGTTTAATTTCCTAGCATGTCGCTGGTAAACAGTCCATGTTTCACAAGCATATAGCAGTGTGGATAATACAACTGCTTTATAGACTTTCAGCTTTGTTTGCAGGCTTATTCCATTTCTGTCCCATACATTCTTGTACAGTCTGCCAAAGGCCACGCTGGCCTTGGAGATTCTTGCATTCACTTCGTCATCAATTGTGGCAGCTTGTGACACGGTGCTGCCAAGATAGGTGAATTTGTCCACAACACTTAGTCTATGACCGTTCACCTTGATATTCGGCACGGTGTGATTATTTCCTGGAGCTGGCTGGTACATAACTACAGTCTTCTCCAAGTTGATATTGAGCCCAAAGTTGGCACAGGCATATGAGAAAGCTGAAACATTGTGTTGCATGTCTGCCTCTGAGTTGGCATATAGAGCGCAATCATCAGCAAACAGCAGTTCTCTGACGGTGTCGCTGTTAGTTTTGGTTTTGGCTTTCAGTCTTCTGAGATTGAACAACTTTCCATCCATGCGGTAGTTGATGTCTATTCCAATATCACTGTTCTCGAAGGCATTCGTCAACATAGCTGAAAACATAGGCTAAATAGTGTTGGTGCCAGGACACATCCTTGCTTCACTCCATTGGTGACAGGAAAGGGCTCAGACAATTCACCATTTTTCTGTACTCTTGCCTGCATACCATCATGAAATAGCCGTACTATTTGGACAAACTTTTGTGGACAGCCGATTTTTGCCATAATCTTCCACAGTCCTTCTCTGCTGACTGTATCAAAAGCCTTGGTAAGGTCAATGAAAGTGGAGAACATTTCAGAGTTCTGTTCCTGACATTCCTCTTGCAGCTGCCTTGCAGCGAAAGGTAATTGTATCGATTCACTTGTTGAAGAATATTCCCATTTACTTGTATATTACATTGTGGTATTTCTTTCTTCCTTGTGACGACCATAATCTGTGTCTTTTTACAATTTAATTCTAACCCCATTGTTCACTGTATGCAACAACCGCATCTACTAATTGTTGAAGAGCCTGCTCATTGTCTGCAATCAATACTGTATCATTTAATGTTATTGATGTTTCGTCCTCCAATGCTGATTCCATTTATATCTTCTAGATTCCTGAAAATATTTTCACTGTATAGGGAAAAAAGATCTGGAGACATTACACATCCCTGTCTCACACCTCTCTTAATAGGCTGATATTGTCCCACTTCATTATGAATCCTTATGGCAGCTTGTTGTTTTCAATATATTTTTTATAAATCTAATATCTTTCCCATCAATTTGTAGATCTGCAAGCATATCTACCATGTTGACATGTCTTACTCTATCGAAAGCCTTTGTGTAGTCAATAAAGCAAAGATGTATATCTTTGTTTACTTCTATAGAACGTTCAATAACTAATCGCAGTATATACACACCATTTACTGTACCCTTTCCTTCTACAAACCCACATTTTTCTTCTCCTATTTCGGGTTGTATTTTCATCCTCACTCTTTGCATGATAATTCGTAGCAAAATCTTCGTGATGTGCTCATTATACTAATTGTTCTAAAGGCGCAAGAAAATCCACTGAAGACATATACATATGGAATGTTAACACCAGCAGTAAACAATTTACTTTTATGACAACATCTTCAGATAAAACAGTGGAACATTTGGTAAAAACTACTTTGATTCATGAAAAACAGTTGGAGAAAAGTAGAGACAGAAGATCAAAAGTACCATGTAGGGAGCCAAAGAAGAATAGTTAACCTACACAGAACTAGGGCCAACAGTCGCTGAGATAGTGAGGAGGGTATATGAATGCTTATGGACTGAAAAATTCAATATGCATTGAGGATAATCTGATGAAACACGTGAATCGGTACAATTATCTTGGAACAGTCATAACATCTGATGGGAGATGCCTTGAAGAGATTAGAACAAGAATCGCCATGGCAAAGATAGCCTTCTGCAAGATGGAAAACATACTGCCAAATAAAAAGATGCCATTTGCAATGAGAAAAAGAGTGTTGAGGTGCTTCATAGAATGAGCAAACATGTTGAAAAACATCTGATGGCTGTGGAAATGTAGTTTCTGAGGAAAATACAAAGAATACCATGGTCAGACAGAAAAACCAATGACCAAGTCCTTCAAGAAACAAATTAAAATTGTAAACTGATTAGAGAAATTAGTTGTACACAATTAAAATTTGTTGATCACGTTATGAGAATAAATAAATTGAAGAACTTGGTGACAACAGGCAAAATCGAGAGGAAGAGAACATAGGGAAGGCAGAGAAGTAAATATCTGGATAGCATGACCACTGGGCATGGTCGAGACAAGAACACTGAGCTGATCCATGACTCTGGTGATCGATTGAGATGGCGAAACATGACCACTTATCGATATGGCACATGATGATAATCTGATGCCTAACTAAGAGAGAAAAGGTTATAGATACATCTGTATCATGGCATGATAAGACAGCAACACATGAATTCATGTATAGTTTATGGAATGGGAGTTCTGGAGAAACATGATCACCCACACCAGCTAGCAAAGAAATGCATGGTGATCATGACAATGATGGTGTTCAACATAGCCATGACATTAATTCACCATCCTCTGTGACCACACAATAGTTTGATCAACAGAACCATGACATTAATTCACCATCATCTGCGACCACACAATAGTTTAAGACACCTCCTTTACATAAATCAACTGAGCCCAGATCAAGATGACTATTCCTTTCTGGCAAGTTAATTCTGCTCAAAGAATGAAGTTACCCACTTCTGCAAGTCCCTTCTAGAGACAAATCACCCATTCTCCGTCCCAGATAACCAGCTACCCAAAAGACAGTGGCCAGGAATCGAATCAATTTTCCAACAATAAGTCAATTTGTCCCCACTTCTCTAGACCTCAGTGATGAAAGTCCCAGTTCATTTTGCATTCTGCCCAAGATAAAGGACCTAAATCACATGGCCAGTGACAATTACTCTTGACGTGTTCTCTTTGATCAATAATCAGTGGACACATCTTATCCTGGCTTTCTTTTGGTTCTACTTCTTCTGAACTTTGTGTAAGCTCAGAACGGAATGACATGGATGGACAGAAAAAAAAAGAATGAGACAGTCTTTAATAAACAAGTGAAAACCATAAATTAATTAGAGAAATTAGATGAGGACAGTCAAGATTTTTTTGGTCACATTACGAGGAGAAATAAACACAAAAACTTTGTGACAAATGGCAAAATTGATGGGAAAAGAGCAAAAGAAGTCAAAGAGATAAATCTCTTGTTGGCTTGGCCACAAAAGTTATATTGGGAAACAAACACAGTCCTGATCTAAAATTGGTGATCATATGAGATGGTGAACAGTGACTCACCATTCTTACTGGCATGGCACATGATGATGACAGCTTCTATTTCTGGACAACTAGAAGATACTCAACACTGCGCACAGAATCTGTAGCTTAGTCTAATATTGGTTAGGCTAATATTTGTAAAGGTTCACTTTCATTGCACACCGATATCTCCGTAAGTTCTCCACTCTCCTCCCGAAGACCACACACAGAGGGTCTCAACCCTGGGCACACACTCTGTAGCACCAGTGAGTATCCAAACCAGATTCACACGTGATATGAATATTCGCTTTTACTTGTAGGTTTTCTCATTGTCAAATTGAGCACTGGCATGAATCTGTATGTGTTGATATCAGACCCACACATACTACAAGTCTCTTTTGTTTGTGGGAAGCAGCCTAACGATTTACTCTTATTTATTTCCATCTGTAAGAAACACATGCAACATGCATAGAGACCCTTCTAGTTTTTAGTCCTTATCCAAGAAGGCAGGTTTGTGATCCACTACAACAGGATGATATCGTTGCTGTGTTAATCCCATAGCAGCACTTGCCATGAGTATTGAAAGTGTTTCCATTTTAAATTTTACAGTAAATTTCACAGTAAATTTTACGGTTCTGTACTTCTCGCCCTAATGAAATTCATTTCATAACGTAAGTAGACCCGCAAATCACGTTTTATGTAGATGTCTAGACTTGTTCTAGTATGTGTTATTAAATTTAGCTTCCATTTTTATGTATACTGTGAAAGAGTGGGGGATTTATAGGGAGGAAATTCAAAAAAAGGGGGGGGGGGGGGGGGGAAAGGGGAATGACGTTCTGAACATATGGTAAAAGGGGGCATGAGCCAAAAAAAGGTTGAGAACCACTGCCTTAGACCATCCAGCATCATTTCTCTCTGTCTGCCTCTGCTGCTAATAATCTTTCCAGTCATCACAATGTTCTCCAATGCCTCTTTCTCATTATATGACCAAACACACTGTTTGTCTCTTTCTTACAGTCGTGTATAATTTTCTACTTTCATTAGCCTCTTTCAAGCAATCATTGTTAGTTACTTTGGCCATCCACAGTTTTGTAACATTCGTCTCAGGAACCACATTTCCCATGCTTCCATGCTCTCCTTAAATTGTTCTTTCACATTCGAAGACTGACTGCCATATAGTAGAACAGGTTGGATATCTTCTTCTGCGTTCATCCAGAGTTTTTTTTTTTTCCGGACGTGACTGTGTTGTGCCTGTTTAACAGCAGAGCTGTGTTCTTGCGCCGTTAGGCCGACACATCCGACTTCTGCGGGCATTTGTTGACCGAGTTAACCTTCCCGGGAGGTTGGATATAACATTTCAGTGCTCTCCTTTCTGACAACAGTTTATCTTATAAAGTCAAGGCAACCAAATCACCTTCTGTAAATCATTCAATCATCAAAAATATAGGTTTAACATCAGATACTCAACATACCTCACTCTTCTAATACAGGTAGTGTGCTACTTGAAGGGGCACACATTTTATGCCAAATATGCTAAAATCCACATAATGGACCAGCAGCTGAGAGCTGGACACAGTACGTAGAAGAGACAAAGATAGACCAAGAGAAATGAAGAAGCTGGATGGTCTAGGATTATGGCATGGAGAAGCATCATCAATAGAACTGACACAGAATACTATGAATCGAGATCTGTGGAAATGCATGAATAGCTACAGTATCTTACCGGCCACAAGATGATGATGATGATGTCCAAATGTTGATGATGAGATCACTTCTAATTAACTTTTTGTTCTGTTTTGCCCTGGCGGTACATTTTACATTATCTCCTTTACTACCACATGACAATGATGTTTGAAAATCACGAAACCAGTTAACAATTTATCAATAAATGTAATGGAAACTTTGAGAGAGGTGATCCGGAACCAAACCCTTACCAGCTCTGAGAGTTAAATCCTGCTACTTGCTACAGCTTACCAGCTCTGAGAGTTAAATCCTGCTACTTGCTACAGCTTACCAGCTCTGAGAGTTAAATCCTGCTACTTGCTACAGCTTACCAGCTCTGAGAGTTAAATCCTGCTACTTGCTACAGCTTACATCACTGCACTTTGTGCACACCCACTGCAGCCCAGTCCCCTCTACTTTCAATATAATAAAATGCTTAAAAATTTAACCTTTATTTCACTGAACTAAAACTTTAAATATAATACAATTATCCTAGTCATATAATTTTTGCATTTATGACTTTAATTAAATATAGACTCAGAAAAATATCTTACGCAATAAGTCACTATTATTGAATGTAAGAAAGAGAGTGCTGAAGTGCTATATAGAACCTGTTTTGCTGTATGGCAGCGAATCTTGGAATGTAAATGAACAAATTAGGAAGACCTTGGAAGCAACAGAGATGTGGTTCATAAGACAAATGTTGCAAATTCCTTGGACTGCCAGAGTAACTAATGGCGATTGCCTGAAAGAGGTTAATTAAACTAGAACATTATATACAACAATAAGAAAGAGACAAACAGCTTTCTTAGGTCATGTAATAAGAGAGGCAGAAGAAAATGATGATGGATGGATTGAGACAGTGGCATGGAGGAATATCAGCTGCAGAGTTGATTCAGAACACCAAAGACCGAGATCTGTGGAGAGTCATGAAGCCTAAGCCAACTGGCAGGGCACTTGATGATGATGATGATGATGATGATAGCACTCAAAGGCATTTGTTGTAAAAAATTGATTAAAGAAAATAAAAAGGACACCTGAACCAGAAACAAACTAATCAGTCGACATTAATATTGTGTCCTAGCTTCAACTCAGACATGTAATATCAAGGGATACACCTTTTTAGAAGTCATAACGTATAAACAAGAAACAATAAAATTGTCTCAAACTATATTCCTCCTCTCCCAATCTACATATACAACAAGCTAACATAAAATTGTTTTATTCGCACAAAAATGTCTTGCCAAAAATAATCTCCATACTTGACAAACACAACAGGATGTAAAAGAATACATTTGGTACTAAGTTTTCCTCAGATCATGAATCTGATACTTAACAGAGAAAGCAAGTCTGCCTTGGGGGAAATAACTTCAATCAGGAGAGTTTGCCAAGCTGATTAGTAGCCCCTGACTTGAAAGACACATGTTCAATGAACCTTTGTTTGCGTGCATATTTTCATCCGGTTCTTGCACCTAAAAATGTCAACTAGTTAACATTTTTTACAAAATGTCTACTTTACTGGTTGGACAGATTTCTGTTTCATTTGCAAACTTGTTTGACAAATTATACAGCTGATGCATAACTTCTATTTTGGTCTCGGCAACTTAATTTGATCAGGCATATCAGGAACACAATAAGGATGAAATGGAAACAGTAAAAGCAATTTACTCTTGGACTGAAGATGAAAATAATGCAGTAAGAAGGGAATCAATTGATTGGTGATGATTTAGTTTTCACTGGTTACACTCACAAATAAATGAACATACACTACTGCTCACAGTAATAGCAAAGGCTGCAGTGGTTTGGCATGAAGGCCCATTAGGAGTCTCTGTGGCGAAGTGGTTATGCCGCCTCTCTCGTGTTCCAAATGTTGTGGGTTCAATTGTGTGCCACATTGTTCGGTTCACCAGAGCAATTTTCTCAGAAAATCCTGGAGGTGGGGGTGGGGTGTGTGTGTGTGTGTGTGTGGCATCTTCGCTGGCTCTAGTTCGTGCTTTGTGCGGTGCTTTCAGCAGGTCGCCCTGAGAAAAGAGACTGAGCCATGTGGAATAAAACCCGGTGCAATGAAGTTGGATCCTCTTGCTTTCTAAATCCTTTTTTTTTTTTTTAAAAGAAGGCCCATCAACTCTTTGAATCCAGACAAATTCAAGCAGACACGGAGGGGGAGGATGGGTTAAGGAGAGAGAGAGAGAGAGAGAGAGAGAGAGAGAGAGAGAGAGAGAGAGAGAGAGAGAGAGAGAGAGAGAGAGAGAGAGAGAGAAAATAATCACTATGAAAAAAATCATGAATGCATGACTATTGAATAGTTTACACCTTGGGAGTGCCCACTGGGGAAATGTCAGACTCCATTGGTATGCTCATAATCAAATGTAAGAAGTACAAGAACACACTGTGTGATAGTGGGGATTCACAGGAAAGAACCAACCACACAATATATGAGAAAGAGTTTTCAAAAGGTCATCATCATTATCATCATCATGTATTCCTGCCAAAAGGTGTAAGTATTGATGTATCTCCACAGATCCTTGATGTTCTGGATCAATTCTATGGGTGATTTCCTGAGGCCTTACAGCATCATGTCTCCCAGTCAGACTCTGCCACTTCTATCACTGATCTTTCCAGCCCTCATAATAAAATATTTCACAATGCTTTGCTTCCCATTATATGGCCAAAACATAGTGTTCTATTTAATTAGTCTTTCCAGGCAATCATTTTTAGATACAGTCAAAGGTTCCATTACAAGTCTTGAACGACTAAAAGGCTTCTGAGTTTGGAGAGGGTAAGAAGAACTCTGCAATACAAACCTGTGGAGCTGATACTTGGCTACCCTTCAATGTAATAGATGGGGGATCAGACAAACTGAACATCTGGGTTAAAACTAAGTCTTTCTGAAGATGTTCAACCAGCCAGTCAGCCAATTAACCAAACTATCAAATTAAATGTACAAGATGGCCCCTTTGCAAGCCATTTCAGACATACTGGGAATATAGTTTTTGGCTTACAGCTTTGGTGACTGCCTGGCACATGAGGGCTTATGCCGTCAGGATCAGGCCAACCACTTTTATGTTTCTAGCACCCATTTTATGAGACCTTGGTTGACCCCAATAGCTGTACTGGTCATATGGATCAAACTGAACCTTGCCACAATTAAGGGTCAAAACCAGGAAGACAGTATTGGTAGCTGAGTGAGCTACTCACTACACCACCAAAACTTTATTATTATCTATCAAAGAAAAATAAAAAATAAAAAAATAAGGCCTAATCCAATCACAACTGACAACTTTAACACAAGCAAGCAACTCTCAAGACCCGCCCTTTGACTCCAATAAAAACAAAAGCCAGTTCAAGGCAAGAGGATTGAATTCACTGAACTGGGTGTTATCCTGTCTGCCCTGGGCCTCTCTCCACAGACCAGCTGACTGTCTACCCTGGGCCTCTCTCCACAGATCAGCTGACTGTCTGCCCTAGGCCTCTCTCCACAGATCAGCTGACTGCCCTGGGCCTCTTTCCACAGATCAGCTGACTGTCTGCCCTGAGCCTCTCTCCACAGATCAGCTGTCTGCCCTGGGCCTCTCTCCACAGATCAGCTGACTGTCTGCCCTGGGCCTCTCTCCACAGATCAGGTGACTGACTGGCCTGGGCCTCTTTCCACAGATCAGCTGACTGTCTGCCCTGGGCCTCTCTCCACAGATCAGCTGACTGTCTGCCCTGGGCCTCTCTCCACAGATCAGCTGACTGTCTGCCCTGGGCCTCTCTCCACAGATCAGCTGACTGACTGGCCCTGAGCCTCTCTCCACAGATCAGCTGACTGTCTGCCCTGGGTCTCTCTCCACAGATCAGCTGACTGTCTGTCCTGGGCCTCTCTCTGCAGATCTGCTGACTTTCTGTCGAAAGCATAGAAGAGCATGACTTCCATAGCTCTGGCAACATTCCGTAAGGGTATCTTAAAACACTGGACTCACAAACCGAATGCCAGAATGTGAAAACAAACCCAAGACCTTCTCAGCATGAAGCCGATGACCCGACCACTTCGCCATAGAGATCCCTCAAGACTTCATAAAAGACGTTTTTAAAATAAGAACATGCTTTAAACAAAAATATTGATAAAATATCATTCAATGCATAAAAACATACAACAGAAAAGCAAGAAGAAAACAAAGGACACGACAAGGTCACAGACAACTGCTCAGGAACATGTGATAGAAAACAGGATGCATAAAATGAAGATAGAAAACTGACAGAGTCTGCAAACACAATTACGGCTCAGAATTGGCAAACACAGGACAGGAAATTTAAATTTGCACTCTGATAATTCTCAGGTTATTAAAAAATCTGAATGTAACTCTTACATCTCCCCAGCGTCCCACGGCATCGTTGATGTCATTACGGCCCAGAGACAGGTCAACGATGCACTTGTTGACAGCCTTGCTGCTTCGCTCTGGGGTTAAATCCTCCTCGGCAATTTTCACCCAGCCTAACGATCGAACGGCAAAGCGGACAACCTTCTCAGAGTTTGTGTCCAGAGATGAGAGTAGCTGTTTCTCAGGGAATGTTGATCTGAAAGACAAGGAATTATTCACAGAAACGCTACTGTGACAATACTATTAAACTTTAATCACAGAAAAGCTACAGTAGCAAATTTAACTAACAGTTGATAGTACTTAGGAAACTCTTACAATGTTTTAAAAAATGAATTCAAAATATTAAAATATCTTATTATAGGTTAATATTGTAAACATGATGATCAAATATTGCAATATTTGAATTACTATTGAATATCAGAATATCTTAGTTATATTTTTTTAAATTTAGAAATCTTATAACATGTTAACGTTTAGTGGGTTTCTCTCCCTTAGTGGGTGGGTGCTTCTCACCTTCAAGTAAGGCTTCAAGTAAGCCCCTTTGCAAGACATTTCAGACATTCTGGGAATATAGTTTTTGGCTTACAGTTTTGGTGACTGCATGGCACACAAGGGCTCTTAGTGGGAGCCTCTCTTAGTGTGTTCCTCTCTCTTAGTGGGAGCCTCTCTTAATAGGTTCCCCTCTCTTAGTGGGTTCCTCTGTTAGTGGGTTTCTCTCAGTTATTTCCTCTCTCATAGTTGGAATCTCTTTTAGTGGGAGCTTCTCTCAGTGGGTTCCTTTTCTTTCAGTGGGTTCCTCTCTCAGTGGGAGCCTCTCTCAGTGAGAGCCTCACTTAGTGGGAGCCTCTCTCAGTGGAACTCTCTCTCAGTGGGAGCCTCACTTAGTGGGAATCTCTCTCAGTGGAACTCTCTCTCAGTGGGAGCCTCACTTAGTGGGAGCCTCACTTAGTGGGAGCCTCTCAGTGGGATCCTCTCTCAGTGGAAGCCACTCTCAGTGGGAGCCTCACTTAGTGGGAGCTTCACTTAGTGGGAGCCTCTCAGTGGGATCCTCTCTCAGTGGAAGCCTCTCTCAGTGGGAGCCTCTCTCAGTGGGAGCTTCACTTAGTGGGAGCCTCTCAGTGGGATCCTCTCTCAGTCGGAGCCTCTCAGTGGGAGCCTCACTTAGTGGGAGCCTCTCAGTGGGAGCTTCTCTCAGTGGAAGCCGCACTTACTGGGAGCCTCTCTCAGTGGAAGCCTCACTTAGTGGGAGCCTCTCAGTGGGATCTTCTCTCAGTGGGAGCCTCTTAGTGGGAGCCTCTCAGTGGGATCCTCTCTCAGTCGGAGCCTCACTTAGTGGCAGCCTCTCAGTGGGAGCTTCTCTCAGTGGAAGCCGCACTTACTGGGAGCCTCACTTAGTGGGAGCCTCACTTAGTGGGAGCCTCTCTCAGTGGGAGCCTCACTTAGTGGGAGCCTCTCAGTGGGAGCCTCTCAGTGGGAGCCTCACTTAGTGGGAGCCTCTCTCAGTGGGAGCCGCACTTAGTGGGAGCCTCTCAGTGGGAGCCTCTCTCAGTGGGAGCCTCACTTAGTGGGAGCTTCTCTCAGTGGGAGCCTCTCTCAGTGGGAGCCGCACTTAGTGGGAGCCTCTCTCAGTGAGAGCCTCACTTAGTGGGAGCCTCTCTCAGTGGGAGCCTCTCAGTCAGAGCCTCTCAGTGGGAGCCTCTCAGTGGGAGCCTCACTTAGTGGGAGCCTCTCTCAGTGGGAGCCTCACTTAGTGGGAGCCTCTCTCAGTGGGAGCCTCACTCAGTGGAGCTTCACTCATTGGCTAACATATTTGCCTGCCAGCCTGGTGATCATGTATTTGAATCCCCCTCGAAGTCTGAGAAGTAAATGAGGCCAGCATGATACTTACCTAATCACCCATCGAGTGTCAACTGGTCCATACAAAAATGGGGCTAGCACCATTTGCCAAATGTACCTCAACATATTGAAAAATGTGCCTTACTTTTTTCTTACATGTGTAACTCTTAGCAGAATGTGTGACAGCTGATGAAGCTCAAATATCACCCCAGATATATCCCAATCCTACTAAGAGAGTGGCTCCAAGAGTTAATGTGCTTCAGGTCAAGGCTAAGTAAAATATATATGAGGGAGCTTAAAATGAAAACCCTACATGTTATTTTTTTTTTGGGGGGGGGGGGGGGAAGGTTTAATATATTCTAAAAAATAAAGAACAAATGTATGATTTTTCGATGTAGTCACCACTGTGTTCAATCAGCATCGATTAAGTGCTTGGATTCCTGTAGAAACAATTATCTAGGGTCACTACTTGGTGTGCCTGACCCGGTCGTAAACAGTCCTGTCACATAAGTCACACCATTTTGAAACCTCCTACTCCACTCATACACTTGCTGGACTTACAGGCATGCATTGCTATACTGGACCTTCATTCGCCGATGAATTTCTATAGGTTTCACCCCTTCAATGATCAAAACACGGATAACAGAATGCTTCTCCTCTTTGCTAAATGTCAAATGTGGGGTGGCCATCTTTAAACTGTCCTTATGGCTTCAACATGTTTGTCTGCAATGTGATTTCATGTGCTTAACACTCTTGCCATCCTTAACAACAAATATATTGATATATATATATAAGTTAACAAGACAATGGCATGGTTATTGTAATTTCTATGACACTTTTAGTGTTTTTATTTGAAGCCTGCCTTGTAGCTCCTACATCATTCCATTATTTATATGTCACTTCTGGTAGTCCATATGTTGACATGTGGTTAAAATTTAGTTGCATATCCTTTACAGGACGTAGCAGTAAATCCTAGCATCTTTTGGCTGTTCGTGCTTTGGGCAAGTTTACGTACAGTAGTTTGCCATTGCTTTCTGGATGACAGGCACCCATACCATTTCATAAAAAACCACCGTAAGGCAGTCTGCTGCCAAATCGCCTACAGCTGTGTTTCGAACGTGGTATGCGGGATTACGAACTGCATCCATAACCCCATGTGGTGGCATTTTCAATTATATGTCGACTTAAAGCAGTGAGATTCAAATTACTGTTATCCATAACTTGAAATTTACTCTGAAAAGATGAGCTTGTAAAATGGGGTTTATGCGCGTACACAAAGAGCTCTTGACAAATGAACATTATATTTTAAATATAATTACAGCTTTTACTTTTAACAGCAACTATTATTATCATGGGAGGAAATGGTGAAACAGAGGAGGATTTATAACAACAGAGGAGGATGTGAGGAGAAGGGGGATGTGAGGAGAAGGGGATGTGAGGAGAAGGGGGATGGGAGGAGAAGGGGGATGTGAAGAGTAGTAGGGTGTGAGGAGAAGGAGGAGGAGAAGGGTGTGAGGAGAAAGAAGAAGAGTTTAAACAGCAGCAGAGAAGGAGCATGCGTGGAATATAAGGGGGGTTACAACAGCAGAGGAGGATGTGAGAAGAGAAGGAGAAGTTACGTCAACAAAGAAGGAGAAGGTGAGGAGATGGGGAAAGAGTCATAACAGCAGAGACCGTGGATGTGTGAAGAAAGAGAAGTTATAACAGCAGAGAAGGAGGATGTGAAGAGGAGGAGGAAGAGCAGCAGTAGCAAAGAAGAAGGATGTTTGAGGCAGAATTAGAAGCCATAACAGGAAAGAAGGGGGACATAAGGAAGAGAAGGACAAAACAGTGTAGAAAAGGTAGACAGACAGGGAGATGGTGTATAAGATGAAGAAAAACAGAGAAGAGGCATAGAAGATGTAGAGAAACAGTGAAGAGGCATAGAAGATGTAGAGAAACAGAGAAGAGGCATAGAAGATGTAGAGAAACAGAGAGATGGTGTAGATGAAGAAAAACAGAGAAGAGGCATAGAAGATGTAGAGAAACAGAGAGATGGTGTAGATGAAGAAAAACAGAGAAGAGGCATAGAAGATGTAGAGAAACAGAGAGATGGTGTAGATGAAGAAAAACAGAGAAGAGGCATAGAAGATGTAGAGAAACAGAGAGATGGTGTAGATGAAGAAAAACAGAGAAGAGGCATAGAAGATGTAGAGAAACAGAGAGATGGTGTAGATGAAGAAAAACAGAGAAGAGGCATAGAAGATGTAGAGAAACAGAGAGATGGTGTAGATGAAGAAAAACAGATAAGAGGCATAGAAGATGTAGAGAAACAGAGAGGTGGCATAGAAGATGTAGAGAAACAGAGAGATGGTGTAGATGAAGAAAAACAGAGATGAGGCATAGAAGATGTAGAGAAACAGAGAGATGGTGTAGATGAAGAAAAACAGAGATGAGGCAAAGAAGATGTAGAGAAACAGAAAGATGGTGTACAAGATGTAGAGACACAGGGAGGAGGCATGGAAGATGTAGAGTCACAGGGTGCAGGTGTGGAAGAGGTTCAGAAACAGGGACAGAAGATGTGAATAGGCACAGAAAATAGAACATCTACGACTGCTGTAGATAAGGAAAACAAAAGGAAGAGAAGGTCTAGAACAAGGAGGAATAAGTGAAGAAGCTGTAGGCAAAGAGAAGGAGATGGTATAAAAATATGTTAAACAGGCACAACAGCAGAGAAGAGGGATGCGAAGAAGAGGAGATGTAGGGTGTAGCAGCTGCAAAAGGAAAGGAAGATGCCGAGAGGAAATGAAGAAAAAGAAAAAGAGTAGAAGACTGAAACACGTATACATTTCACAAAGTCACAAGCCAGTGAAACTGAATACTTACAATGACTTCAAAGACTTGGCTGCATACTGCAGTGCATGTCCCTCAAACTCCGCCAACAGCCGCTCAGTGCTAGATCTGACACTGTTTGGAGTGGATGGCCGAGATCCTGCAGAGCTGGAACCCTGGACGATTTCAAGAGGAGGTCAGTATACAAAAGAAAGAACCATGTCCCATGCCTTGAGGTGTATCTGGTTTAAAGTGTTGGCCCTATTTTAAAACCTGAACGGCAATTATTTCAGATGTGTTCAGTATCACACCAGCCATCTTTACTGCCCAGAAAGGTGCCCATGTCAGGTTTGTTGGAACTAGGAGTGGAGGTCCAGGTTTAATACATCCCCACTGTGAGGGGGATTGGCACACATGACCATCAGGTTGGTGGGCAAGGGCTAGTCACTGTGCTACTGCTGCCCCCTCAAGGGAAGGTAATCATTGTTAAATATAACCGCACAATGTTAACATAAATAACGAAGAACACCAGCGTTTATTGTGGGGACAGGTGAACTAAAGACCTGGGAGACTACAGGTAACCTTTAGTACATGCAGTGTTGTAAACTGTTTTTTTTAAAACATTAGTTGCATGTCCTTTATAGGATGTTGCTGTCAACCTCAGCATTTATTGGCTGTTTATAATTTACTGGGTAATTTACTGGGAGATGAAATGTGACATCAGCATTGTAGGGAGATAAAATGAGAATATGGTATGACCTGTAACTTCAGCAACTTAAGTAAAAAATGTGAGACAATGGTTTGTATTCTCCCTGGCGAAGGGCTTAATGACCTTCTCCATGATCCTGTATATCCAAGTGAGGAACACAGCTGCATGAGATTCAGCAGCGGATCACGTCACGTTGGTTACTCACAGGGTATGTGAGCCGGTCACTCAGAAAGCAATGGCAAACTACTGAGCGTAATTTTGCCAAGAACATCAACAATAGCTGAAAAATGCTGGTGTTAACTGCAACGTCCTGTAAGGGATGTGCAACTTAAAAAAAAATATAAGAACAGGAGATGAGAGGAAGTTCTGTGTGGAGATAAAATGATGTCAGTGATGTAAGAACAGGAGATGAGAGGAAGTTCTGTGTGGAGATAAAATGATGCCAGTGATGGAAGGACAGGAGATGAGAGGAAGGCCTGCGTGGAGACAACTTGATGTCAGCAATGTTAGGAGGGGAGATGAGAGAGTGGTCTGTGTGCAGACAACTTGATGTCAGCAATGTAAGGAGGGGAGATGAGAGAGTGGTCTGTGTGGAGACAACATGATGTCAGCAATGTCAGGAGGGGAGATGAAAGAGTGGTCTGCGTGGAGACAACTTGATGTCTGCAATGCCAGGAGAGGAGATGAGAGAGTGGTATGCATGGAGACAACATGATGTTAGCAATGTTAGGAGAAGACGAGAATGGTCTGTGTGAAGACCAGGTCCCTCAACAGCTAGTGTATATAGTGTGTCGGGAGACTGCTGGCAGCAGATTAAAAGCATTTAGAAGGAATCATATTTAGAAATACATGGATAAAGGGAACAAAACCATCAGCATAGAAAACACTTGAAGCCCTTATGAAATGCACAGGGCAACAAAACAGAAGATCCAAAAACAAGAGGAAAAGACAATTGGGGACAGAGATCAATAATTGGGGAAGACATGGAGGTAATTGCAGAAGGCAGCAAAAGACAGGAGTGCTTTGCATGGCACCAACTTTGCTTTATGTATTCTTTCTTTAATGAAATACACATCCTCCTGTGACATATTGCGCAACAATGGATGAATAATTCTCCATATTTGTTGATTATTCTAAATTTGTGTTTCCCCATGGTCTCTTCATAACCTGTGTTATCCGATCTAATCTTGGCATTCAGGTTACTCGTGAACATTATGATGAAGTCCTTTCTTCGATTAACTATAGCAATTTAATTTATCATGTAAAATTCCTCTTGGGCTTATTCTTCCTTACCGGTTGTCAGGGCATAACACTAGATCACTTTCATGTTTACTTTATTTTCCGCGGTTCAGAATGTTGCTGTGCATATTCTAAAATTCACTGCTTTTGTATGAGTATTTCCTGTCTCTATAGACAGTTTTAGGCCCACTGATAGTGACATATTCCTCTCTTGAGCCTGAGAAAAGAAGTTTCACCTGTGTTTAGAACCGTTTCGTCCACTCCCTTCCATCTTGTTTTGCATGATCGCCAAATGCTAATCTTATGATAATCACTCTACTCACCATTTGTGCTGTTTTTCCAATTTATACCTACTTCTAACATTCCCGGTACAAATTCTGGAGATGATCCTTGGTCAAATGAGGTCATTGGCGATCCAGACTCCCTTACATTCTCTGCATTGCATCACACTTCTTCTAGGAGAAGCGTTTCCTTTAAGCTTGGTTGGCTGGGTTATTTTTCTCTCCTTCTCTTTAAACTTGTTAATGGCTGATTGAATTTTGCAGCCAAAGTGTTCTACAGGAGGTTAAAGCCAGTCCCAGACAACGATCTCTAGTAATCTCCTACACTATGCACTGTAGGTTACAGTGTTACTATTATTTGCTTCTTTATGGACAGAGGGAATAACAGGGTCAATGGTAATCTCCAGATATGAAGCCCATAAACCGGCATTCTCCTTCTGTTTATGCTTAATCTTGACAAGGTACAAGAGGAACAAGATGAGATGAAACGAGATGAGATGAGCTTCTTTATGGGCGATGGTAAAACACGGGCGATCGACTATTAGCTTTTCATTTACAAATGTTGAAAACCATTGCTCATTGTATAGTACCCATCAAAGTCGGCCAATTCGGCATGTCTGTAAATTATGGCTACTCTAAAATTTGTTCATTGTTAGACTTCAAATAAGAACACTATAGGGCAACAAAGGGGTTAACATATTGCTATAACTCTGTTTTGTTGTTATTAAAATTAATTCTTTTTAAATATCTGGGCTGCAATCATCCGTGTTCATTAATGGTTCAGGTCAGCGTGTTTACATCTGGTTAAACCACATGAGGTGTTCCAGCAAAACTGGAGCCATGTACTGCAATTTGATCAACTAGCCAGCATTTTATGGCACCTGGTTTTATGGTGTCCATTAAACCCTGGTTCTGGCCTGAACTTTGGAAGGATGCTCTGCCACGCTGGGTGTTTATTTCAAACTGAGGCTGCTGCGTATGTCCCTGATGTGTCAGTCTCTTGTTGGGTATTGCGTTTGATTCATCTATGTCCTAGGCAGTGTTATTACTTAAATCATTCAGTGTAAGGCGGTTATTACGTTTAACGCTTTTAGCTACTGACAGTTATTACATTTAACTCCTGAAATCTCAAACAACTATTACATTTAACTCTTTCAATTACAGAGTGTTACTACATTTAACTCCTGAAATCTCAGACAACTTTTGCATTTAACTCTTCAGTTACAGACAGTTATCACATCTAACTCTTTCAGTTACAGACAATTAGTACATTTAACTCCTGAAATCTCAGAAAATATTTAACTCTTTCAATTACAGACAGTTACTACATTTAACTCCTGTAATCTCAGACAACTATTACATTTTACTCTTTCAGTTACAGGCATTTATTGTATTTAACTTCAGAAACCTCAGACACCTATTACATTTAACTTGTTCAGTTCTATACAGTTGTTAAGTTAGCCCTTTTCATTTTCAGGCAGCTATTAATTACATTTAACTTGCGTTCCCTCAACGCGAATGCCTAGGTTTATTCTTATTATAATATATTCTATAACTATAAGGGGCGTTCATTTGAAATCCGTTCGTGCCGCACCGGGCGTAAATGCGTACGTTGAACATGATCATGTCATAGTCATGTAGTAAGTAATGACCAATCAATGAAAGAGCACGTGGTTATCGTCCCATGATGCCAAGGTTATGTTTCTGACCTTTAAGAAAATGGACGGTTTGATCCGAAATCCGTCTAAAGAAGCTCAAAGAGCGGTGATTCAGTTTCTTTCATTTGAAGGATGTCAACCAGTGGAGATTCATCAAAGAATGCAGGCAGCGTAGGTAACAAATGTATGTCGAAGACAACAGTGACAGACTGGCCACGAATGTTTCGGAAAGGACGTCAGTTCACGACAGATCTTCACGCCGGGTCAAGCGCATATTGTTGCAACAGAAACAACTATCACCAAAATTGATGCAGCAGTACAGATGAACCATTGTCGAAGCATACGTTCGCTAGCGAAAAAAATTGATGTGTCAATTGGGACAATTCAAAAGGTCGTTCGTAAGAAACTGCAATATCGGAAGGTGTGTTCACAGTGGGTACCACGGATATTAACTGACCACCAAAAAGAGGAACCCATAGGATGGTGTTTGAACCACTTGCTGCGTTACAGAGTGGAGGGTGATGCATTTTTCTTCCGCATAATGGCAGGCAATGAATCATGGTGTCACCACTTTGAGTCGAGCAGAAAAAGAAAGAGCATGCAATGGAAGCGAAAAAGCCAAAGAATTCAAGTTACAGGTTTCCGCTGGTCAAGTTACAGGTTTCCGCTGAGCGCATTTTTTGACCATGAACATCAGCTCTACCCTCTACTTGCAAACACTAGACAAGCTGCAAAAAGCCATCAAGAATAAACGACCCAGCATGCTTTCTCGTGGTGTAAGTTTGTTGCACGATAATGCTCGTCCGCATGTCGCAAAGATTGTGCAGGAAGCAATAGCAAGGAAGAAGTAGGAAATTCTGCAACATCCAGTCTATAGTCCTGATTTATCACCATGTGATTTTTATTTGTTCGGACCTCTAAAAAAAGCTCTCAAGGGGCAACAATTTCACATAGATGCAGACGTAAAGAACGCGGTAAACACTTGGTTCAGTGACCAACCACAATCCTTTTTTGCGGACGGCATTCGCCGCCTACCTAAGCAATGGGATGCTTGCCTGAATGCCTACGGCGGCGACTTCTGACCAACCCATGGTGCATAATTTATTCAAAATGAATGCTTTGTTTAATTCTACCACACATGTTAATGTTTCTTTCATGCTTTTGTAATAAAGCCATTGGAACAGGTTTCAAATGAACGTCCCTAATATAATCAACATTCACAAACATCATTACTTCGTACGTTCAAACTATTATTATTATTATTATTATTATTATTATTATTATTATTATTATCATCATCATTATTAGAATTAAGTACATGTCCGCAAAATGATTCTGTTTATTACTGGTGTTACAACAACTCTTGCTCCCACTGCTACTACTACTGCTTCTATTCTAATATAACTGCTACTATCCTTCCTGTTAATTAATACTACTTTGTTGTTTTGCACACGTCCGCTTTGAACTCAAGCGTAGGCCATACACATTATTTATAGCAGTGAAGGACTGAATTTTGCGTGTGGATTAGCTTTCCTTATTAGCAGTGTCCCTCGCCATCAGGCGAACCCACTCGGACTTCAGAGGTACTTGTAATTTACGTCCCCAAGTCAAGAACGACAGGTTAGCATTTTAGTCCAGCTGTCCAGTGTAGGGGTTGAACCATTTACCTCGGCATCAGCACACCGGATGTTTAAGAGCACGCGTTCTTACAAATTCGGCCATGCGGACCTGCATTAATACTACTTATATGACTGCTACTAAAGCAACAACTAATCCTACTACTACTACTGCTGCTGCTGCCGCTGTACTTCTTTAGAGGCCATAACATAACTATTTTCTCCATTACTACGAGTATTATTAATATTGTATCACAAGAAACATCGTTATTTCTAAGGTCTATTTGCGACTGACCCCAATAACAACCAACTCCTAAGGTCAGACAACTCCAGCATTCATTACTCTTGTAATTGCCCTCTGTCACCATGCTATCAACCACTCCTCCTCTCTGACATTCTAACTCCTCTCAACATTCTAACCAAAAAAGCCATCGACAATTCGATACCGCCTGGGAACCACCCAGGTCGGTGTCCAGCCTTTAAAATACTTGCTAGGGTTCCTTTGAACTGACAGGCTTCCTCCAAAAACAGTGACCAGATAAAAACGAGGTGTGGTGGCGATAATGTTGGTTGAGTGGCACTAAAATCAACGAAACTATGTGTATCGGTATCACAACTTGTGATCACGGTAACAGGGTGCGGTTTATTAGTTGTTTTTTTTTAAAACAAAATCACCACGACTACCACTAACAACTCTTCTTTTTCTTTCTCCCCCTCCTCTTCTTCGTGGTGTTCTTCTTCCTCCTTCTCCTCTTCTTTAGAAAATACATGGTAATTTCAATTGTTTAGGGAACCAATGAGACACACATTCATAAGTACTGATTGGCGCTCACTGAAAAAGAAAAAGAAAAAGTCGAAACTATAGGCAACATACAAACTGAAAGCTACCGTTACAGTTACCATACTGGGATTCGAACCTGTCACTCCCCAAATTACGACAGCCACTTGCTCCAGGAACAAGTGTACTCCGACGCATGGCGTACTATTGTGCCCTGGGACTAATACATATTTAAAGGTAATATTGTGTCTTGGGACTAATATATATCTAAAGGTAATATTGTGTCTTGGGGTTAACATGGTATCTATAAGATATGTAATATTTTGTCTTGGAGTTAACCATGGTATCTACACGTAATACAATATTCTTTGTTTCACAGTGTTACCATTCTTTGTTTCACAATGTTACTATTCTTTGTTTCCCAGTGTTACTATTCTGTATTCCCTTAAGGACCTCGACCACACAGGGGCGGATACTGGGAACTAAAACGGTTTAAATATCCACCTGCGCCAGAATGCCCTGTTCCAGGCCAGAACTCTTGATTTCCAGTCATTGCTGTCGTAGGTTTTGCTTTGGACACTTTCAACTAAGCTCCTTTGCGTCGCTCCCCTTGTTCTTTTCTGATGTTTTCCAAATAATCCACGTGACTGTTAGCCGTCGTCCCATGCCTTAGTAGGGCGTTGTGTCATGGAGCCCACTGTCCGGTTTTAATGGTGGGGTAAGGTACTTTAAGCGAATCATGATATACTAGGCACTTTTAAAGAGGTAGTTTGCCGTTGCTTTCCTCTATGGCAGTGATCTTACTGGTCGAAGACCGCAGCCATTGACTCAAGAAGAGTTCCTCTGCCTGCCGTCGTGAAGCTCGAGGCCATAACCCACAATATCTGTCGGCTGCCCTCAAAATTTCATCCACCTTCCGTGGCTTCTTTTGAAAACTTCCAATAAAAGGAACACAAAATAACATCACATAATCCACAGGAATACACTATTCACAGGAAATCCATAGGAAATCATACGAAATCCAAAGGATAACACTAAATAGCGTCCCTCCGAAAAGTAACGCTTCATTTTGTCGCCATTGTACCGGCTATCAAGTACTGGTGTGGTTGGAAAGTGTGTACTCGTGTACAGTAGTTGCTCGATGTCTGCTAGGAAGTGACGGGAAATAAACAGTAGGAGGTGGAGGTTGGCAGAGTATCAATGTCTCTAGCGGTATCAGTGTCTTCAGACAGCACAGTGTCTTCGGGTAGTGCCCTAGGGCGATATATGGTCCTGTGGCGTTACAAAGTGAATGCTGCGTGGATTGAGAGAGGGGGGAGAGAAGGAGGGAGAGGCGCTGTAGTAGAGACTGAAACAGTAGCCATTTGATAAGGGTGATACAGTGTTCTTGGCTAACACAATGACCTCGTCCTAGGGGAAGCGTGCACCCTCCACCTCCAAATAAAGGGAGATCCCCGCGCATGGAATCCCGCCCTTCCCACGCCTTATCACATCAGAATCAGTCACCGTGCCGGACACCAAACACCTGTCGCCGCCCGGCAACTCCAGCAAGAGGCGTAGTCAACTATTCTAGTTTTTTTTTTTTTTTTTTGCATATCCTTTACAGGACATCGCTGTCAACACCAGCATCTTTCAGCTGTATGTTGATTTCTTGGCAAGATTACGCTCAGTAGTTTGCCATTGCTTTCTGAGCGGCCGGCTCACATACCCCGTAAGTTACCGATGCGATTCAAACCACTGCTGATTCTCACCGTCATCACGTCACACCTCTAAGCCACGAAGCCGGCTACTATTCTAGTTAGTAATGAATAATCAACACACATTGGAAAGTGGCTAGAGCAAGCTGTGCAAGAACACGATCGGAAGTGACCGAAGGGACACTGTGGTTAGAATGTATTCATTAGCGCATATAACATGAAATAATATATGATACTATTATAAGTTTGTTTGTTTTTTTAATTGCACGTCCTTCGCAAGACAATTTTATGTTCCGTAGTTTGCCATTTATTTCTGAATGAGAAATCAGCAGCGACCATCTGACCAGCGTGTGGAACGAACCCACTACCTCTACGTGGGAATTACGAGTGTGAGCAAGTTAAAGCTCTCAGCCACGCAAAACTTCCATAAGAACGGCATGACATTTGCTGGAACTTGCATTCAGACCCAGCCCTTATCTGCTGGTTGTGATTTACTACGCGATTTTACCCTCAGTAGTTTGCCAGTACTTTCTGAACGAGAAGTCAACATTTAAGTCCAGGAACAAACAAACTACGCCGCCGTCAGAACAGAACATTAATGCGCGTTAAATTTCTCAGCCACGTCACCTCCTGCTAGTATAAATACATTAGCAGATGTTTCAAAATGGCACTTAACAGTACAACGTAAATGTCCTAGTGTCATTTTAAAATAGTTTTTTTCCCCTTCTTTTTAATGTAGTTGTATAAGTGCAGTGGTTCCCAACCTTTTTTGGTCCATGCACTCCCCTTCACCATATGTTCAGAATTGCCATTCCCCCTTTCGTATTTCCTTCCTGTAAATTCCCCCCCCCCCCCCGCCCCTACACAGTATACGTAAAAATAGAAGCTAAATATAATAACACTTACTAGAACAAGTCTAGACGTCTAAATAAAACGTGATTTTCGGGTCTACTTCAGAAGGGCGAGAAGTAAAGAAATGTAAAGTATGAAGGGAAAAACAATATCAAGTAATCGGTTCTTGTATTAACGCGATCTTCAAATAATCTTAATTCCCCCCCCCCCCCCAAACCCTAAAATTCCCCGGGGAGGGGGGGGGGAAGAGAGCATTTCCCACCTGTTGAGAACCACTGTATTAGTGTCTTATTGATTTTTATGTCTGTGTGTTTGTGAAGACTAAAATAATAGATTATAAAAATAAAAATAAATTAACAAAAATTAAAGATATATAAGAAAGATGGAAAGAGTACTGTGTATGATAATATTAACATCCCCCTCCTCCCACTTGAAAACAAACAAACAAACAAACAAACAGCAACAACGACAGCCCAGACATATACTACACCATCAGAAGATTAACCAGAACCTTCACTTGGGGGAGTACGATCAGCAACACGCAATGTACAGACAAGGGAATCACCAGTCTGTAGCGGAGTATACTAAAGGAACTGATCAAGACAGGAGGAGGAGCCAGCGTCCATATCTGTCACACACAGTGCGAAAGAGTGTATATTTCAGCTTGAAGGATGTATCTAATTACTTTAGTTTATGTTGTATGATTTCTGCAGTATGTACCCGACGAGATGCAGTGAAATATGCTAGGCAATAAAATAAATAGCGCAATTTATTGCTTGTCTTCGGTATTCAAATTAACATTATCAGCACCAAAGATCCTGATAGGTGTTTTGAGTTCCAACAGCAACTTGAAGACGCTTTCACGGATACATCAGAAAATTGTACGGCAAGTGAAAAGTGGGGTATACTTAAGTATATGGGGTATACTTATACTTTTTATAAAACAGCGATAGGGGTTTTTGGGTAGGGGTATGTGGCACCGTGGATCTTAAGAGACAGGACAGGTCTGCAGCAATTAAGGGCTGCAAACTCTGTAGCCCAGGGGTGACCAACTTTTTCAGCAGGCGGGCCAAATTTCAGAAATAATATTTCCTGCCGGGCCACGCACCTAATGTTTTTTTTATTTTTTGTTAATTAAAGTAAACAAGCAAGCGTGCTACAGCTTCGACCACATCGTCGTTTCCCACTCCGCGGGCCATAACATGACTCCCGGCGGGCCGCATGCGGCCCGCGGGCCTCGTGTTGGCCACCCCTGCTGTAGCCCTTAATTGATAGAAAGATAGCTCTCTTATGAAACAAGGAATGAACAACGCGAAACACTCTCGGCGAGCTGAAGAGAGATAGAAAGGGTGTGCAAAGGCTGTGTGCGAACGACTATAGTCTGTTTACTTCTGTCTGCCCCAATATAAAATTCCATATCTCAGTAACCAACTGAGGGAAAATGATGAGATTTAGCATATAACCTTATCATTATGTCCCCCAACAAAAAAATTTTTGTTCTGGAGATTGTACAGCAGATTTCAAAGTTTGTTTATATGCGGTATATAATTTACGGGTCAGAGATGAAGTGCACATTATTAAATGTATTACGTCTTCACATGGAAACATTAGCGTTGAATAGTTAATTTTCACGTGGGACATGGGATTGGCCTTATGACAAGAGCCTCGCGTAGTGGAACGGGGCATTACTGTAAAACAAGTTTGTTAGCGAGAAATCACTAGTTTTTCACCAAAACATCAAAGAAATGTCGCCGCTTTCCATGATTTAAGTTGCTTTTGGACCTATCAAAGACATATTCCTTGGGTGGGGGTAAATATAAGACGGCAGGAAAAATTTCATAACGATGCAACAGACAGTTTTCAAAATAACTGATCGTGAATGAAAGCATTCATTTCTGGACAGACAATAGTGGATCAAGTTACGCGAGTACATTCAAAATGCAAGTGATACGGGAAACAACAGAGGCATGTATGAAGGGATAAAGAGGCCTGCGGTCCAATCATTAAAAGAAGTGCACCACTGGAAACCGTGACTGGAGAAAGCATCATTGATAAGAAACAGCAGATGGACAGATGAGTAGAGCACTATTTGGAGCTTTACTCAAGTGAGACCAAACGAGCGGATGATGTCCTCAACGCCATAGAGGCCCTGTCATCTATTGACCACCTGGACACACTTCAGACCATAACAGAAGTTAAGTCTGATGGTAATAAATTTGCTTCTGGCAAGGCTTCGGTAAGGATGGGATTCCAATAGAGTGGGCAAGACACTAGCTCTACAGATACACCAGCTAATAGAGCTATGCTGACGAAAAGGACAAGACCCACAGGGTTTAAAAGATTCAAGAATCATAACACTGTACAAGAACAAGAGGAATCGGAGTGGCTGTAACAAGTATAGAGGTATCTCACTTCTATGTATCGTTGTGAACATAATTGCAATAACTGTTCTGCGCAGACTTCAAGTCCTGGGAGATCAAGTCTACCCCGAATTAACTTTCGAAGGAACCCGTCTACCATTGATATGATATTCTCATTGCGACAGCTGCAAGAAAAGCACCGTGGACATAATCAACCACTGTTTATAGCCTTCATCGATCTCACAAAGGAATTTTATCTGGTCAGTCGTGAGGGTCTGTTCAAGGCACTAAAGAAGACTGGCTGCCCTAGAACTCTTCTGCCCATTGTGGAATCGTTCCACACAAGCATGAAGGGTATAATCAAGTTTGATGGTGCAGCTTCAGAAGAGTTTGAAATTAAGAGTGGAGTTAAGTAAGTTTGTGTACTTGCTCAAAGCCTCTTTGGAATATACAGTTCACTTCTACTGAAATGTGCCTTTCGTTATCAGGATGGTGGTATACACATTCACTCACGCTCAGATGGTGGCCTCTACAATGCTCAGAGATTAAAGGCCAAGACTAAAATTAGGAGGTACTGATCAGAGAGCTGCTTTTTATAGATGATGCTGCAATTACGAACCACTCTGAGGAAGAATTACAACGCCGACTATCTGCATTCTCCAATGCTTGTTCTGAATTTTATTCAACAATTGCAAAAGGAAGGTACAGATTATGTCACAAGGTGCGCTGGGACACCATCAATCTTTATTGACGACGCCGAACAGGAGATAGTAGATCATTTTACATATCCAGGATAAGAGTTAAACAGTAAAAGTAGATCAGGAAATCAACATCAGGATTGGTACGGCAGCAACAACAATGAATAGGTTAAGAAAAAGAGTCTGGGAGAACAGGAAGCTTACTGCCAAAACAAAAGTCCTGGTCTATCAAGCATGTGTCCTTTTTACTGTTCTTTATGGCAGCGAGGCCTGGTCAACTTACTCACGCTAAGAGAAACATTTAAACATCTTTCATATGCGGTGTTTGCGGGAAAAAAAACTTGGTATTAAGTGGCAAGACAAAATCATAAATACTGAAGTATAGGAAAGAACGGGTTATGTGACGGTTTGTTCCATGTGGTCGTCATAGACTTAAATGGATAGAGCACATTAGGAGGATGGATGGCGGTAGAATACCAAAAGAACATCTTTGGTTGGTGAATTACAGATGGGTAAGAGATGTCGTGGTCGGCATCTACTACGATACAATGCGATGTAAGCGGGACACGATTCATACAGGCACTGATATTGTACATTGGGAGCAAGTCGCCGCTGAGTGTGTTGCATGTAGTACAACGATCAGAAATGGAATAAAGACAAAGGAGAAAATGATTGCAGATAAGTCGCGCACCGAGTGTGTGAGACGTCAGATGGTGCGAGATGGTGGAAGTGATCATGTGTTCACATGCATCCACTGTGGACGAACATTTAAAGCGCGAATTGGTCTGATCAGTCAAATTCGCTACCGCCATAAGTTGTAGTTATTATGCCTTTTGAAGCAGTTTAACAAACTATCGTCGGTCAAGACGGCAAGGTGCCAATCAGTCAGTCAGTTCGTCATTCCTTTCGGAACGGAACATCAACTTAACGTGTGGGTGGGTAGTCAACTCCTCCCCCCCCCCCCCCCCCCCCCATCCAGCCATCAGCGCATCGGAAGAGCAAGCACTCTTATCCTTTCGGCCACGTCAGCGTCTACAGAGAGAGAGAGAGAGAGAGAGAGAGAGAGAGAGAGAGAGAGAGAGAGAGAGAGAGAGAGAGAGAGAGAGAGAGAGAGAGAGAGAGAGAGAAATGTTGTTTGTCCATCAAGAATGATGATGACCATTCAATTCATCCACTGGGGATTGAAAGTATGGAGCCGTGAGTTCTAAGATGGCTGATAAGGCCTTTTTTAGCTCGAAATGTTCTTTGACAATGTGGTCAAGGAATGCTTGATGTTCCAGGAGGAGGATCTCCTGCAGTGGTTTTTCTGTCCAGCCTTTTCTTCACAGCTCTTGCAGTCCTGGCTGCTTCACAAGTGACTGCACCCTTGCGTAACGATGTACGCCACGACTTTCGGACCTTGATCGAGACGGGCCGTGAGGCGATTGAGAAGAATTCTGGCGAGTATCTTCCCAGCAATTGAGAGCAAGGCGATGCCTCGGTGGTTGCCACAGGATTGGCGGTTTCCTTTACGTTTGTAAAGATGGACTATTGACGCGTCCTTAAAATCTTGCCGCATGGTCTCGTTGATCCATATGTTAGAGAGGTAAATATAAACGAAAGAAAGAACAGAACACAATGAATCAAACAAAAAAAGTATGCGTTAACTATAATCTCACATCATCACTCTATCCCCACTCATTACTTTTCCCCCTTCTCAGACAGAAAGAGCTAGTTAGTTAGTTAGTTAGTTAGTTAGTTAGTCGACAGATCATCCTCATTGCACATCGAACCATTCAGTCCATAAGTGCTCGGATCCCCTCCTCAGCAAATCCCGCAACGTGTAGCGGCTAACGACGCCAGTTCTGTGTTGGTTTATCAATCTTCTTTGGCTTCCTGCGTAGTGTTCTTGTTTGGCCACCCCTCTTTTAATTTGCTGCTCTCGCAGTCTGGCCATTGTTGTAGATTCACAGTCATCACTTGGTTCTCGCAAAAGTCTTACTTCTCGTAGAGCATTCAGAATGTCGGCATGGTCCATGGCGCGTCCGCCCTCCACAGTAGCCTCAACTGCGAGCTTGTCAGCCCGCTCATTTCCTTGTACTCCCGCACGCCCTGGCACGAAGATGAAACTAATCTTTGCCAATCGAGACCGCTCCAGAGGCAGCAACCATTCTCTTCGGATCGACCCCTCCTCTATCCTCTTGATCATGTTCATTGAGTCGCTAAGGAAACAAGCCCTAGTGAATGTCTGTGTCTCGAGCCATGTTATTGCTTTACTTACTGCCATGACTTCCATGGTCAGGCTACTTGTGGTTTCAGTGAAAGCACCAGAGTCCTCCTTCACAATTCTCCCTCCGGCCCGAGCTGTAAAGGCCCATGAGCTTCTCACATGTCGGACGACCGACCCATCTGTGTAGATGACCGCGTCACCGTCTAGCGAATTCTCGAAAATCAACGCTTGTACTTCAGCCTCAACAGCAGCCGGATTTTCTTGTCTGCATTTTCTATCTAGTTGGATGCAAACTGAAAAGGATGTGCAGAAGTCTGTTGGCACTTGCACCCACTCCTCGCCAGGTTCTAAGTCCTCAAGTGAACACACCTGTTGAAGAATGTCTTCGGCTTGACCCATCCACGACCGTCCTCTTTTTAACCTGCTGCCCTTCACCTTCCTAATTTCACTATGCAGTGGATGTTGTGTGTTTGCGTTAATTCTGAGGTAGGCGCGTGCCCTGCAACCTTGTATTCTCTCTTCAATGGTTGGAAAATCAAGAAGGTAGCGCATCGCCCTGCATGCTGTATCTCTTGTACATCCAAGAATAATGCGCATAGCTTCATTCTGTATCCTTTCCATCCTTTCTATCTGCTTATGGCTGAGAGTCAGGATTGCCATTGCATACTCCAAAACAGACATGACCAGCCCCTCGTACAGAAGACATAGATGGCGCTGCTCACAGTTTGCTGCCGCCATCACCCGCATCGCTGCCAAACCCCGCTTGGCCTTTGTTATCACCTGGTCTATGTGCACATTATAAGCAAGGCTTCGATCAAACCGTATCCCCAGGTAATTCATTGCCTGCGTTCTTTCCACCGTCTCTGAACACAGCATTACAGTTGGTGTTGGAGTGTTGACAATATGATTATTCAACGAGAACCAAGTCACTGTTGCCTTTGTTGGGTTGACCATTGCCCCAGCTTCATCACACCAAGTACTTATGCGATTGAGTTCGGTTTGTAGTTCCACAGCAACCTCCTCTCTATCCTTACCCTGACGATACACTAAAACATCATCGGCATATGACAATGTCCTGCCAGGTCCAGTGATCTGCTCACTGGTGATTCTCACTGTGTAGGCGTTGAACAGTACCGGAGATAATGGTGATCCCTGTGGTAGGCCAGGATATATTGTTGTTGGTTCCGAAGTCCAACTGCCACATCTAAAAACTACTTTCCGTTGGAAGAGGGCTGCAGCGATCCAACTAAGGAGGAATGGACTTACGTTTAGTTCGAGAAGCTGAAACATTAAAAAATCCAGTGGTACTCTGTTGTATGCGTCCTCAAGATCAATCGCTGCAGCAACGGTTTCAGTGCCTGCGTGGAAACCTTCATAGACATCCTGGGCAAAGACTGCTGCATTGGTCCAGGTTTCTCTTTTTGGACGGTACCCACCCAGGGTAGGTGGGAAAACACCTTGCCTCTCTAGTTGGCTTGATATTTTCCTGGCAATTACCTTCTCCAGCAGCTTGCCTATTGTATTCTGCATGGTTATAATTCGATATCCCTGAATTTTTTTGTGGTCTTTGTCAGGCTTCGGCAAGGGAATCAGGTAGCTGTGTAACCATTCCTCCTTGATGCTAGCACTCCCTATACTGTTGTTGTACATGTCTGCTAGTTTCTCTAGCTCATTGTCGGTACACCTATTTATGTCGTCGTATCTTATGCCATCAGGACCTGGAGCACTGTTTTTTGATCGTCGAAGCACAGCCTTGATTTCTTTCACTGTCACTGTGTCTTCATCCGAAGTGTTCTGGGCCTTGCATCTGTCTGAGGTGACCTCCTTGGCCAGATTTCGGCCTCCCATGTCTGTCTGGTTGCTCTGCTCAAGGTAGCGTTCAAAGAGGGCTTTGCCCTTGTCCTCGTCAGTCCTCTGCCAGATGAGGTCAGCACCTTGGAAGTCAGAAATGCTCTTATTCTTGACTACACCACTCATGCTTTTATGTAGTCGCCAGAACAATTTCAATAACTTGTCTGTGCTTACTCTTTGACACACCTCTGCCCATTGTTCGCTTTTAACAACCTTGACCAGTTTTTTGAAATAGCTTACTTTTGTGTGCATCTCTCTTTCTAAGTGCAAGCAGGGACTAGGATGACCAGCTCTGTTCTTCTTGGCATTTTGCCATCTCCTTACAGCACTACGCTTATCCACCCAAGCCTTCTCCACCTCGAAACTCCACCACGGTGGCTGCTCCCAGCTTTTTTTCCTGCCCTGAAACGTTCTGCGCTTGTTCACGTCTTATTTTACTCACCACATCTTGCCCTGTACTGTCATACTGGAACGTCTTTACCTTTAGCTTGTGCTGCCTGGTTCTGCCTTTCTCCACCAGTATGCTGCAAGGGTGGTGGTCGCTGCCATGGTGTCCTACGACACTCCATCTACACACTGTAGTGAGTGAAGGTGAAACTAGCGCCAGATCAATAGCACTGTCCTCATCGCCCGGACGGCTTGCTGTCCTGGTGACACCGCCACTGTTGATACAAACCAGGTCGATGGTTTCCAGTGCAGTCTCGAGCTCCTCCCCCTGTGTATTGGAGGACGTGTTTCCCCATGATCTGCCTTTAGCGTTGAAGTCACCACAGAAAATAACATTTCTCTCGTGGCCTAATATGCCACTTAAGCACTGCCACTTCTGGGCGTCCACACTGGCACTGAAAGAGCTAGTTAACACTGGAACTGTTTGGGACTGAACGCATTCAAGACAACAAACTCAAACGAATTATTACAACAGTAACAAAACGAAAAACAACGAACCACTCACGCACTTGGCTATGAACCCAAGCTTAAATTATGCAACAACTTTAACAACCAGCAGACGATATAAACACACGAAACGCATTCAATGTCAGCCTCCCAAATGCAAATTATCATCAATTTTGTATTTATTTTCACAAAACTCGCCTTTCTTCTAGGCACGCTTCTCCTACTTCGTTATTATGCAGTGTCAAATTTCGCGCCAGGGACAACACATCCCTACCGTCTGCTGAAGTACTCACAAAGAGCGCTGCATCTCTGCCGGTGTTTGTTGACCTGGCGGGGACTACAGTGCCCCTGAATTACCGCACAAATGTTCGCCCACACATCTGATTCATTGCAGGCACGTGACCGAATCCAGGAAAGATGGCGATTTTATTACAAACGACGGAACTGCGCAGTGGGCAAAGATGGAGGATAGGTCTCAGCGTGCAGGCAGACTGACAGACATATGCGCACCCGGGTGACTGTGATTTTAAAGGCACGGCGACCGTCTTAAACGTGAAAAGCTAGTTGTATGTCTTTTACAGAAGTCGCAGTCAACCCCACCATTTCTTAATTCATTCATTATGTGTTGTACCGATAAGCGTGGGCGGTCATGTTTCGCCATCTCACTCGATCACCAGAATCGTGGATCAGCTCAGTGTTCTTGTCTCGACCATACCACGTGGCTAACCCACCAGGTATTTACTTCTCTGCCTTCCCCTTGTTCTCTTCCCCTCGATCTTGCCAGTTGTCACCAAATTCTCTAATTATTCCTTCTCATAACGTGACCACAAACAATGTATCATAATTCGTCAGATCACCATTGTATGGCTGTTTGTGATTTCTTGGCAATTTACGTAGTTTGCCATCGATTTCTGAACGACCGGAACTCAAATCATTAAATGAAAACCAGGGTAGGACGGCCTGCTTCTAAATCTAATGCAACCATGGACATTATTTTCAAGATGGCTTCGAACCCACCTCCCCCCCCCCCCCCCCCACACACAGTTCCCGTTTATATGTTGAATTAGGTATATACAGTCCGTAAAAATGGTTCGCTGATGACGGAATATGAGGCTCATTCCCTATACTGATCAACTGGAATTAAATGCTGGCGTCTCGTTCAGAAAGCAATGGCAAACTACTGAGAGTACAACTGGCTAGAAGATCAACTTAGGGTTTGGTTGATCAGAAAGTCCTGTAAATGACTCGTAACAAGTTGAATATATAGCTAAAAGGTAACGATAGTTCCTTAGCAGAGTGTGATGGCCATGAGATACGAGATGAGGTGGTTAAATCTCTTCCTCGTCGGCTTTCCTTCTCCAGACAATTCCCAGAAAATGCTGATAAATTGTCCGGAAGACGTGTTTATGAGGCTAAGAGGCTGGATCGACTCCAGAGTCGTATTGGCAGAAGCCGATACATCGGTGCAATGGAACTGCACTGGGCTGTCGGGAACCGATACTTCGACTTGGTATACAGTGCGTTATTTGTTTCATTTTTTCTTATTTTCCGCAATTTTTAGTGCCTGGTAATTGAAATGTTACACACATAAAATAGTGCCCTTTGATCAGTGTCAGACAAGACGTGCAGATTCGTTTTTTTTTTTTTTTTTTTTGACAAAACGAGTGTTTGATTAGTTTGTTTTGATTAATTTAGAAATGGCAACGCCTTCTGGTTCCCACCCACTGCGTAGATTTTCATCAAATTAGCGTTTTAAACAATTTTAGATTATAGTTATTCTGATTTAAAGAACTTTGTGAAAGATTCTAAAACTAATACCACGTGCAGTATTCAGTTAAATTATTTAGCAAGCGGTCATAATGGAAAACAACACTAGCAGTGAAAGTTGTCATAATATGATAGCACATGTCGAATCATGCTTCCGGTAATGGGCCACACTTGTGTCCCTAAATTTGCTTTGCCTATCACAAAGTATTTAAGGAGTATTTAAATAATTAAATTTAAAAGAATAATAATTATAACCAAATAGTAAATTGTGTGTGTGTGTGGGTGTGTGTGTGTGTGTGTTATGATGCTTAAATCTTTTAAACCCTGTGGGTCTTGTCTTTCTCGCCAGCATAGCTCTATTAGCTGGTGTATCTGTAGAGCGGGTGTCTTGTCCACTCTATTGGAATCCCATCCTTACCCGAAGCCTTGCCAGAAGCAAATTAATAACTTAACTTCTGTTATGGTCTGAAGTGTGTCCAGGTGGTCAATAGACGGCAGGGCCTCTATGGCGTTGAGGGCATCATCCGCTAATTTGGTCTCACTTGAGTAAAGCTCTAAATAGTGCTCTACCCATCTGTCAATCTGCTGTTTCTTATCAATGATGCTTTCTCCAGTCACGGGTTTCAGTGGTGCACTTCTTTTAATTATTGGACCGCAGGACTCTTTATCCCTTCATACATGCCTCTGTTGTTTCCCGTATCACTTGCATTTTGAATGTACTCGCGTAACTTCATCCACTATAGTCTGTCCAGAAATGAATGCCTTCATTCACGATCAGTTATTTTGAAAACTGTCTGTTGCATCGTTATGAAATTTTTCCTGCCGTCTTATATTTACCCCCACCCAAGTAATACGTCTTTGATAGGTCCAAAAGCATATATTAAAACAATATATATATATATATATATATATATATATATATATATATATTATATATATATATATATATATATATATATATATATATTGTTTCTCAGTACAATCTGCTTCGTGTGTTCCCAAAATTTTTCATTTTGTGTGAAAATGGTGTGCTTCAATATATTATGTTTAAATTGTGTTTTATTTGTGTTATGGAGCAGTTCTTGTGATATTGGTGAAGTAAAGTGGTGTGTTTATCATTTATTCAGTAAATTTTACAGGATTATCTTCAAAGGATAAGCCTTGGTAAGTAAAAAGTAAAAAAATTGTCATCCCTTTTATTTAATGTTTCTAACTTCGCACAGCATTATTAACACTTCATGTTCCTTGTGCAGTCTCATTTAACGTGATATATAATACAATATATCTGCCACAATTTTAACTATTTTTACATCATTATTGTGAAACACCCCTACTCCCATTTTCTTCAATGAATTTCTGTTTGGTCCAAACCCACTTCTTTGTTTGGCAGTAAATCAGTTAAACTCGGACCACTATCTTTTCATGCACGCCTACTAAACACCATGCCATTGCGGCTGCAGAGGTATATATGTATATGCAAAGAGGCACCATAATGTGTGGCTCAGAGCCTCATATAGTTTAAATCTGGCGCTGAGCTCTGCCGACAGCATACATTTGTAGAAGCACTGTGTTAAAGAAATATGAAGCCCACATGTGAATAATTTTCCAATAACATCGCTCCAGCCCTTGCCTTTATGAGTTTGGATTGACAGGGAGATAAAGACAACGAGAGGGAAGGACAGAATGACAGACGTCAAGGGTGTTGGGATGGAATAAAAATGAAAAGCCAGAGAGATAACTTTCGATATTGACACTGCAACGTCCCGCGGCAACTGGGTTTAATCTGGCTGTTCGTAATAAAATGACTCCATTATTTCCACAGCAAATCTTTCAATGGTAACAATGAATCGTTGCGTAAGGTCGTATTGTTGTGTATGAAGCTTATAGACATTCTCGACACTATCCTCCTAATGACGTTTGCAGATGAACTAGTTTCAAAACAAGCCGATGTATTGAAGTATGTGTGTACTTTGATAACAGCAGATGGTTGATGTGTTTAGTAGAGTTAAAAAGTTAGTTGCATATCCATTACAGGACGTCGCAGTCAACCCCAGCATTTTCAAATGAAAATCAACGAAAGGCGGGCTGCTTCCGAATCGCTCGCAGCTGTGTTTTGAACGCGGTGTGCAGGATTGTGAATTGCGTACGCAACTCCTTCGTCAAAAAGCCGGCACACGTACAGTAGTCCAAGCAAAGGCTGAATTTCTGACAATGAAGAATACTATGTGCAATATAGCTTTGTTGTTGAATGTCAGGTCGTAGATATGACTGAGCTACCGTATAACAGTGGACGGTGCTGCCTGCTTTCTGTTAGCGCTAAATGTTGGGCGGCGCTCACCAAAGCCAACACTCCCCATTGTACCAACGGCTTCGCATGGAGGAGCGCAATTGGGAAAAGGGGGGGGGGGGGGGTTACAAGCCTTATCCCAGATCGAGTTAATGCAACCTAAAGACTAAAGATTATGACAGGGGAGACTAGGCCCTAAGCCTTGGTCGGCAACTAGTCTGGGATCGAAGCTCCGACAGGCGGACAGTTAGAGCATTGCTTTGCTGATCCGGCAGCTCCCACAGCTGGTCTTGTTCCAGATGTGTTGGTGTTACTTTTGGATCATACTACATGGACAACTCATGGTCTCTATAATTCAGCCAATACTTAGTGCTATTGAGAGTTATAATTCCATCCCTGGTCCCCGCCAAGGGTTGTAGTTATTATGCCTTTTTTGAAGCACAATGTAACAATCTATCGTCTGTCAAAACGACAAGGTGCCAGTAACATCAATATCCTTCTAATCGAGGTGAGAAAACTTGAGATCTTAAAAGTAATATCAAGCCAATCCTGATGTACGGTACAGGTTTATGAATAATTAACGATTAGTGAGGAAATACGTGGGAACTGCAGAGATGTGGTTTTATAGAAGAAACTCGAGAATACCATGGACGGATATAAACAGTAATAAGTTAATTCACAAACAGAACTGGCTACTCGCATAAAAACTAAGACAGTTCAATTTGTTCGGGCAGGGAACAGCTGGAGTACGTCGTGATAACCGGAGAGTTTGAATCGATAAGAGGCAGAGGGAGACTGAGAGAGAAGATGTTGGACAGTTTTGACATCAAGGCATAAAGAAACATCGGTAACAGAAATGTTTGGCAGTACGTGAGACAAAGGCCAGTACATGAGACAGTTATAATAGCCAACATAACAGGCATGGACTACAAGAAAGCGACAGATGTCAGGTCGTAGATATGACTGAGCTACCGTATAACAGTGGACGGTGCTGCCTGCTTTCTGTTAGCGCTAAATGTTGGGCGGCGCTCACCAAAGCCAACACTCCCCATTGTACCAACGGCTTCGCATGGAGGAGCGCAATTGGGAAAAGGGGGGAGGGGGGTTACAAGCCTTATCCCAGATCGAGTTAATGCAACCTAAAGACTAAAGATTATGACAGGGGAGACTAGGCCCTAAGCCTTGGTCGGCAACTAGTCTGGGATCGAAGCTCCGACAGGCGGACAGTTAGAGCATTGCTTTGCTGATCCGGCAGCTCCCACAGCTGGTCTTGTTCCAGATGTGTTGGTGTTACTTTTGGATCATACTACATGGACAACTCATGGTCTCTATAATTCAGCCAATACTTAGTGCTATTGAGAGTTATAATTCCATCCCTGGTCCCCGCCAAGGGTTGTAGTTATTATGCCTTTTTTGAAGCACAATGTAACAATCTATCGTCTGTCAAAACGACAAGGTGCCAGTAACATCAATATCCTTCTAATCGAGGTGAGAAAACTTGAGATCTTAAAAGTAATATCAAGCCAATCCTGATGTACGGTACAGGTTTATGAATAATTAACGATTAGTGAGGAAATACGTGGGAACTGCAGAGATGTGGTTTTATAGAAGAAACTCGAGAATACCATGGACGGATATAAACAGTAATAAGTTAATTCACAAACAGAACTGGCTACTCGCATAAAAACTAAGACAGTTCAATTTGTTCGGGCAGGGAACAGCTGGAGTACGTCGTGATAACCGGAGAGTTTGAATCGATAAGAGGCAGAGGGAGACTGAGAGAGAAGATGTTGGACAGTTTTGACATCAAGGCATAAAGAAACATCGGTAACAGAAATGTTTGGCAGTACGTGAGACAAAGGCCAGTACATGAGACAGTTATAATAGCCAACATAACAGGCATGGACTACAAGAAAGCGACAGAGTTTCGAGTCTTTTAAAAGATCAATGCCGTTAGCAGAATTGTCTTCTTCTTCTTCTGTGTTTTTTTTTTTTTCGACTTATTCTTCTCCTTCTTTTTCTTCCCCTCCTCCACCTTGTTCTGGTGCTGCTCATCTTTACCCTCCATGGGAGCACAGGCCTCACCAAGCAAATCACAACAAGCCTCAAACAAGTATGTTCATGTTAACTGACTGCTCCTGTGTTTTCTATACCTTATTTGCTCATTCGTCTTTTTCGTTTCATACGTCTCTCGTGTTGTCTATACGCATTTGTAAAACAGGCTATACTATTAGTGTCTTCTACAACTGTTTGCTACATGATCAGTTTCACTGACTGTTTCACAAATGTCTTCCATAAGTATTAGCCTATATGATCAGTTTCACTGACTATTTCACAAATGTCTTCCATAAGTATTAGCCTATATGATCAGTTTCACTGACTATTTCACAAATGTCTTCCATAAGTATTAGCCTATATGATCAGTTTCACTGACTATTTCACAAATGTCTTCCATAAGTATTAGCCTATATGATCAGTTTCACTGACTATTTCACAAATGTCTTCCATAAGTATTAGCCTATATGATCAGTTTCACTGAATATTTCACACATCTCTTCCACAACTATTTGCTAGATGATCATTTTCACAGACTACTCCACCAATGTCGTGTCGGTCTGTCTGCAACCCCCCCCCCCTCCTTTCTCTATCTCTCTCTCTCTGTCTGTCTGTCAGCCCAGGTTTTGTGCTATGAAGTACAATGTAACAAGCTATCGTCTGTCAAGACGGCAAGGTGCAAGTGACAGCAGATGTGCCGGTGACACAGTGTCACTGGCAGAAAGTAAGCAGCCTTACGTGACCGCGTGGAGAGATGGCCGAGGTGTAGAATGTGGATTAGAGGTCAATGTCTTTTTTTTTTGTGTGGTGCTCTCTCGCTTTGAACTCAAGCGTAATTCATATATGTCCTACTACTTCTAGTGCATTGGACTGAATTTTGCTTGTGGATTAGCTTTGCCTAATACCAGTGTCCCACGCCATCAGGTGAACCCACTCCGACTTCAGAGGTACTTGTAATTTACATTCCCAAGTCAAGTACGAGAAGCAACATGTTAGTCCAGCTGACCGTGTCGGGGTTGAACCCGCTACCCTGGCATCAGCACAGGTGTTTAAGAATAAGCGTTCTTATCCATTCGCCCACGCAGACCTCCAGACATGAATGTTCAAGCAACGAAAACTACAATAATGATCAACGCAAAGTGTAGATGTTAACATACCAGTGTATCGTATCGTAAACAAGCGATGCAGAGTATTGTTATCTGACTGTTGTAGGGCTCTGCTGTTTTTAGTTGTTCATCTTGCACTACTTAAACAAACAAACGGGAACTGGTGATGACGTAATTTTTACCAATATAAACAAACAGCACACACATTTCAACCACGTGCATGACCTCATCAAGCAGTGTGCAAGAAGGGCGTGTTGATTATAATCTACCAGCACCAAGGAGAATTTATGTCATTCTACTGCGGTCTTCTTCTTCATGCACCCTCAGACACTAACATATATTTAAAGAAGCAGCAGTCAACCTGAGCTTGTTGACATCTACATTGAGCCTGCTCTCAAATGGAGTGGGTGTGGGCCAAAGTAATATTCAAGTACAGTTTATATAGCGTGCACATTTTAAGTTCTAGACAGACTCCATCACAATGGAGACCATGGCTGATCCCTCCTCCAACTGCCAGACTTGTCTGCCAAGAATGCTCCATGTGGAGCAATTACATGGATACAAAGAAGACGTAATGCTGGAAGAAAATTAATTAATTCCCTTTTGGGAGTTTGAGGCTTCGCGGTGACAGACACACACAAAATACTGGTACAACAGCACACATGCATCCAGGGTTGCCACTTTTTTTTGACCAAAAGTATCTAGAAACGACCCAAACAACATCCATAAATATCTAGATTTCGTTGGAAAGTATCTAGGAAAAATATCCAGATTGAGAAAGTAAGAAATTACATATGTATTGATGTGACTGCCGGTCTCCCTGGCTAAAGTTTACGGCTGTCGCCGTAATCCCGTATATTCTCGTGAGTAACGCAGCTGCGCCCGAACCGACAGCGGTTCGAGCCGCTCTGGTAACTTACAGGGGTATGTGAGCCGGTCGCTCAGAAAGCAATGGCAAACTACTGAGCGTAATCTTGCCTAGTACATCAACAGCAGCTGAAAAATTCTGATGTTGACTGCACCGTCCTGTAAGGGGTATGCAACTTTAAAAAGAAAAATAAAAAGAATTAAAAGAATAATACCCCTCTGCTGTGTGTCCACCGTGACGAGGTAGAGGGGCTTGTGCGTCCCAATGACCCCAAGAGCTATGCCGACAGGTAGCACAGCTACTGGTAGGGCCACCCATGTCGGACAGGTCAAGGGAGAGGGACCAGACGAAGAGACACACAAACCTGCTGCCTTGTAGGTAGACTGGGGACAGTCAAAGGCTAGGGAAAGCATCCCGAATAAATGCTTGTCGAAATCGGATGTACTGAGCCACAGGCTTGACAAAGCAGTGCAACGTAAAACCTGCTGCCTTGTAGGTAGACTGGGGACAGTCAAAGGCTAGGGAAAGCATCCCGAATAAATGCTTGTCGAAATCGGATGTACTGAGCCACAGGCTTGACAAAGCAGTGCAACGTAACTTAATTCATGATGTCACAAATCAAAATTAATCGTTATGGTGCTAATCCCGTGAAGTCCCATCAGGCGGCGATAGTGCCGGGCCCCCTGCCTCGAGGGGGTCCACCCATGACTACTGGTGGTCACCTTCCCCTGTGCTGTGGAGTCAAGGCACAGAGGAGTAGGTTAAGAGCTATTGACCAAATACCCCGGACACTCAACATACTACAGTGGAATGCCGAAGGAGTTTACAAGAAGAAAGACTCCCTAACACAGCGTCTTCATAAAGATAGAATAGATGTGGCATGCATTCAAGAGACACACCTCAACGCCAATCACAAATTCTCAGTCAGAGGATATCAGGCCACACGTTTCGACCGCGAAGGACACAAAGGAGGAGTTCTAATACTTACACGAAATACAATACCTTGCAGCGAAGTATCTGTGATCTCTGACAACCAAACGGAAATTATAGGTGTTGATATAATGATAAAGGACGTGAAAATAAGAATCTACAATCTGTATAGCCCAGCAGATAAGGACCTTACACTCTCAAACATGAAAATAACTGACACAAACTGCATTATTGTCGGAGACTTTAATAGCCGTTCAGAAAGATGGGGATACCCAGATACTGACAAAAGAGGAGATGAATTGGAGGACTGGGAAATAGACTCAAATCTCCATCTACTCAACAAAGCGGATGACACACCGAGCTTCTACTCCAGAAGATGGCTTACCACTTCTACTCCAGACTTAGCTTTCTGCACAGGAGACATCCTCCACAAAATCGATCGCCATGTGCTGGACCAATTAGCAGGTAGTGACCACAGACCAATCAAGCTTGTAATGAATATGGAGTATGTTCCACAGGAGCAAAAGCCCTTGCCCCGCTGGAATTACAAACGAGCAGATTGGGACAGATTTGCCATACTAACAGACAAATATTGTGAAAACATAAATACACGATATGGCAACATAAAGCAAATGGTGGAAAGTCTAAACAGAGCGATAATACAGGCAGCCACTGAGTCCATTCCAAGAGGAGCGAGGAAAAAATTACAAACCATACTGGACTGAAGAACTACAAAGTTTGGAGGACAAAGTTGAAGATGCCAGGAAGACAGCAGAGAGAGAACAAACAATTGAAGCGAATATCTCTCTCAAAGCCATCTCAGCAAAATATAAAAGAACAGTAAATCAAACAACAAGAGATTGTTGGAGGGAAAAAACAGAAAACCTGAATTTTGACAGGGATGGAAACAAACTATGGAAACTAGTGAAAGCCATGAACAATGAAGGACCTAGAAACAAACAAATAACAATTAAACAAGGAAATGCCTTGCTTACAGGAAAAAAGGCTGCAAATGCACTAATGGAACACTATGCAAATGCAAACCACATTGATATTACAACCGAACAGAAGAAAGCAATCAAAGACAAACAGATACATCATAGAAATACAGAGACAGCAGCAGAATATATGATGGCAAATCTAACAATGGAAGAAATGGAACAGGCAATGAATACCCTAAAAAAGAAGAAATCACCAGGAAAGGATGGAATCACAAATGAAATGCTAATAGGACTAGGCACTAAGGCAAAAAAGAAACTACTAGCAGTCCTAAATTACAGCTGGAAGAGGGGAATAGTCCCACAGGCATGGAAGGAAGCTATACTAATACCAAGTCCCAAAGAAAGGAAAAGACCTGGAAGAACCAAATGGCTATCGACCTATCAGTCTACTTAGCTGTGTAGGAAAATTAATGGAACGCATTATCAATGGCAGGCTAACATGGCATCTGGAAGAAAACAAACTCTTAACACCACACCAAGCAGGATTCAGAAAGTACAGATCCACTGAAGATCAAATAACCTATATAGCTCAGGAAATAGAGGATGCCTTCCAAGAGAAAAAGCACACACTAGCGGTCTGGATAGATTTAGAAAAAGCATTTGATAAAGTATGGAAGGAAGGACTGAAAGTAAAACTGCAAAAAATGCATGTTTGTGGGAAAATGTACAAATGGATCAGCCACTACCTTGAGAACAGAACTGCCAGGACAAAAGTACAAGGACAAACCAGCAAAATGATGCTGTTGGAGCAAGGTGTCCCCCAAGGAGGAGTTCTTTCACCAACATTATTCCTAGCATATATAAACTGACATCACAGAAAATTTTCCAGCCAGAGTACACACATCATCCTTTGCAGATGACCTAGCCATATGGACATCTGAAGAATATATTAGTACAGCTAACAGCAGAATACAGCAAGCCTTATTAGCACTAGAGGACTGGTCAAAATCATGGCTAGTGAAGATAAGTGAGGAGAAAACAACATGCACAGTGTTCTCCCTCTCAAATAAAACTCAGCAACCTAAGCTGGTATTGAATGGAAAAAATATTGCGCCATGAAGAAAATCCAAACTATCTCGGAGTCACCTTTGATCTTCGCCTGACATGGAAAACACAGGTTGAGAAAAATCGAACAAGAGCAAGGCAAAGAATGGCAATCATGAAAAAGCTTGCTGGTACAACGTGGGGAGCAGATGAGAAAGTTCTCAAGAAGTTATATACTGGACGGGTGAGGCCAGTACTGGAATATGGCATTGCAGCTTGGGCAACAGCAGCTAAGTCAAACTTTAACAAAATAAGTAGAGTCCAAAATCAAGGAATGCGAATCATAACTGGAAGCCTGAAGACAACGCCTATTAATGAACTAGAAAAGATCACTTGTTTACAACCAATGCAGGATAGAAGAGATAGCAGAGCCCAGCAACAAGCAGAAAAATTTAGAAGATTGACAGACCACCCTATGTATAAAAAGGTTTAGTGGTTTTGGAAAGGGAAGACTGAAGCGTAGCAACTTTGTAGAAACTGCAAAACGAAAGATTAGGGCAGATCCCATACTTAACATATCAACAGTCAAACCTATTACAATGCAGACAAGTTCCCAGCTTGGAGACAGCAGCAACTGCCTGAGATGATAGAAAACATTCCTGGTATTGAGAAAAAGAACACTCAGCATGAAAACCGAAAGAAGAGAAATAACCCTAAACTACATAAAAGAACATTACCCAAGCAGCAATTGGACCCATGCATATACAGATGGATCAGCCAAAAATTCAATAGAGAATGGAGGAGGAGGAATTCTCCTAAATTTAAAAAATGGAGTGAAAAAAACACATTCAGTGGCAACTGGAAAGTTTTCAAGTAACTTCAAAGCGGAGGTAGAGGCTCTGAAAACTGCAGCAGAAATGCTCTTGATGGAGGAAAATAAAGAGAAGCAAATAGCTATCTTCACAGATGCAAAGTCAGCTGTCTCAATACTGAAGAGCAATAACAGCACAGAAATAGCTGACCTAAGAGCAGCACTCCATGGTCTATGCCAGAAATCCAAAAAAGTTGTAATACAGTGGATCCCATCACATTGCAGTATACCTGGAAATGAAGAGGCTGACAGACTGGCAAAAGAGGGCGGACGACTACCACAGCCTGACATAGACATAACCTATAATGAGGCAAAGAGGTTGATAAAAAGCACCTTATAGAACCAAATGGGAATCAGAGCATCCAGGCCACCAGAAGGATGATGCATATTAACAAACTTGACGAGAAGAGAACAAGTAGCAATCTTCAGACTCCGCACAGGACATAACAGGCTGAAATACCACTTGTTCAATAAACTAAAGATAGGAGATACCGATGAATGTAATTGTCGAACTGGAAAAATGACAGCAAAACATTTGCTTCAGGATTGCCCAATATATGCAGAACAGAGAAAGATATTTGGTCCACACCTGCTTCATTAGAGGACAAGCTCTATGGAGATATCAACAAGCTCAAGTTGACCGTAGCTTACTTTAACTACATACAGGTTGACATTTAAAGGTGTATGAAGAAGTATTCAGACTGCCACACTTCATACCACAGGTATGTCGGTTACAAAAGCCTCCCAGAGGCATGAAATGGAATATTGCTGGATAGGAGATCCATTACGTGGAAAGTCCGAATCAAAAGCTCACTGTGTGGGCTTTCAAAAAAGGTGGAAAAAGTGTCCTAGTGGCACGAAATGGAATATTGCTTGGACAGCAAATCCATTATGTGGAAAGTCCGAATCAAAAGCTCACTGTGTGGGCTTTCAAAAAGGTGGAAAAGTGTCCTAGTGGCCGAAATGGAATATTGCTTCGGATAGCAAATCCATTGTGCGGAAGTCCGAATCGAAAGCTCACTGTGTGGATGTCATCTGCACACTGCATTCTTCTGGTTTCCGGAAGAACAGCCTATGGTGAACGGAAGGCCCAATATACGGAAGTGAGGCTAAGCAGCCATGTGCAGGACGTGACGATTCCTTGGGTGAGCCCAGTACCAGAGCGCTGTGTGTCTGGCTCTGCAAGTATGGAAGCCTCCTTGGATGGCGGGGAATGCCCATGGTCTGCCCCTGCCTTCCCTTGAGGGCTGACCAGGATGTCTTTGGCTGTTCTATATGGGCCAGCTAGGATGGGAGATAACACCACAACAGTGAGAGTCAAACGTCCTAAGAAACCCCCGGGAAGGTTAACCCAGGTCAACAAATGCCCGCAGAAGTCGGATGTGTCGGCCTAACGGCGCAAGAACGCAGCTCTGCTGTAAACAGGCACAACGCAATCACATCCGGAAAAAAAAACTCCGGATGAACGAAGAAGAAGAAAGAAGAAGAAAAAGAATAATTAAAAAGAAAATTGATGTAACTTACCTATAGAATTATGTCCTCATCTTCACTGATGCCTGTCTCACAAGATGCACTTAGCTTGGATGATGAAGTTGAAGCTTCAGATTCAAAGTGACTCTGGTATGCTTTAACTGTTCCAATTTCTTTTATTACACGATCAGGGAGCTGATAAGTTGAACAGCATTTTCCTGCTCTCATCAGGCCAAATCTTATTGTCAATATAGCATTTAAGAGATCAAGTTTCATCCTGTTTCTTAGTTTACATTTTGTATAATTCACAGTACTGAAAACTCTTTCCGCATCAGCATTTGAATGGGGTAGTATCATGGCAGACATTGCACATTCAGAGAGCTCACAGAATGGACTGTTACCTGAGACATCTTTAAATTGTCTTACTTCACCCAAAAAAGCTTCAGTTTCTGTTTTGTTTGTCCAGTCAACCAAATTTATGTGGTTAACTAATATTCTGCTTCCGCCACACTATTATCTAAAAATTATATAAAATTTAATAACTTGACAATATTTAGGTATGTCCTTTACTGGCTGAGATATGTTGTTAATAGAAAAGAGTGAAATATTTTTCAATACATCTAAGTTTTCAGGAAGTCTCTGCTTCAGTTGATCGAATAATGAGACAAGAAAATCTTGACAGCACTTTCTTAAGTCGTTCTCTTCATTTTCTGTTAACAGTCCTTTTGTTTTTAAACCATCAATTTTTGATTCGATTTGGTATCCCAGGTATGGCTTGGGAGCCAAATAGCTCTCTATAGTGCAAGTGAACAAGTCAGCTTTACAAGTTGGCAATATAAGTCTTTTACCAATTGAGTGAAATAACAAAGTGAGGTCGTCAAGTAATTTAACTTTATCAACATTTTGAGATTCAAATAGTTTATTAACTTTATGCACTTCACTTAAAATGGGTTGTAATAAGAGAAGGAATGCCAAATTTGTTTCACCACTGTACATTCCATATAGTATTTCAGCTGTGTAGCATTTTTCATTTTGTCTTGTTATTTCGAAGTATGTCTTCAACTCCAACCATTGGTTCACAATTACTTCAACAGCTGGTTGAATTGATAACCATCTAGTTTTGCAATATGACAGAATTTTCAGTGGTGAGGAACTATCATTTAATGCTTTAGATAAATTTTTATTGCTGTTGTCTGACAGATGATTTGGAGAACCAGTTATGTGTTTTAGCAATAAGGAATTCAGATTCCTTGGTAAACATTCTGATGAGGCATGTGATAATGCTAGCTGCAAGGAATGACACGCACATTTATAGAGGATTAAAGATGTGTATCTTCCTTCAATTATGCATACACGCCATGGCTGATACTAACCATTAACCGATGCATCATCGGTTACCAATTGCAGCCAAATTCTTTAAGTTTAAATGTTTCTTCGTGCCCCTATGCGCCCTTTTACTCATTACCGGGGGGGGGGGGGGGGTGGGAAAGGGGGGCTGCCAGATTGTTGAGCGTTGATCCAAGTCAGTTCAAACGTTTAAATAAGTCAGTACCATAATTTCTCGCTCCGGACCAACATAAAAGGGCCAATATGACACCGAAGAAAAAGTAAACTAGAAAGTATTCATAATACCGACTCCAAATGAAAAGTATCTAGAATTGCATCCAGCATCCCAGACGTCAGAAAACGGTATCCAGATGCCGACAAAAACCTCTAGATCTGGATATAAAATATCTAGAATGGCAACTATGCATGCATCCTCCTGAGAGAAGAAAACACACGCACAATAAAAGGTTATGAATCTTACCGTTTCCGAGGCGGCAGGGAGTGGTCGCGGTGAGCAGAGTGCAGGCCCATCTGGAGGGGCCGGAGGTGGATGATGTCTCTGGATTGTTCCACTTTTGACGTGCCAGTAATAAGGACCGTCCTCATCTGTGAAATAGGTATGCACCAGCTATATCAACGCTACCTACTTTGGACAACAATGTCTTTTAAATTAATTTTCGAAATGTGGCTGACTTGGTCGCAGGATTATTAATTTGAGGCTGGGATGGGCCCTGATTAGAACTTCGCGTATGAGGTTGAATGAGGTAAGGGTACTGGAAAAATGGCCCACTGCATGAAAACATTCCAGAGATCGGATGGGGGTGAGAGGAATGAAAGAATCTGGATTTACAACAAAAACAGCAAGAAAGGAGCAAAGAAAATCGGAGCAGGCATCTGGAAAACCACTACTATTGCTGCTGCTGCTGCTGCTGCTGCTGCTGGTAGTAGTAGTAGTAGTAGTAGTAGTAGTAGTAGTAGTAGTAGTAGTAGTAGTAGTAGTAGTAGTAGTAGTAGCAGCAGCAGTCAGCAGTGTAGTTGTGGTAGTAGCAGCAGTAGTATCATCAGCAGAAGTGGTAGCATCGGAATTAGTAGTAGGAGTTGTAGTAAAGTAGCAGTAATAGTAGCATTACTAGTAGTAGTAGCAGCAGCAGCATCATCAGTAGTAGTAGTAGTAGTATAGTAGTAGTAGTAGTAGTAGTAGTAGTAGCAGCAGCAGCATCATTAGCATGATCACTAGCAGCAGTAGTAGTACTAGTTGTTGTTGTTGCAGTAGTAGTAGTAGCAGCAGCAGCAGCATTAGTAGTAGTAGTAGTAGTAGTAGTAGTAGTAGTAGTAGTAGTAGTAGTAGTAGCAGCAGCAGCAGTAGTAGTAGTAGTAGTAGTAGTAGTATAGTAGTAGTATTAGTATAGTATATTAGTAGTAGTAGTAGTAGTAGTAGTAGTGAGTTATTGTTGTTGTTGAGTAGTAGTAGTAGCGCAGCGCATTAGCATGATCACTAGCAGTAGTAATAGTAGTAGCAGCACAATGTTATAGCATCCGATTGTCACACACGTCCCCAGATCCTCTCGTCTCGGGACGTGACCACAACACGGCGAGACTATCCTGGTATGGGTGATCTTGGAGCCTTAAATATTGGTCTTCTGATTCGACCATTGGATTCCTAGCATTTTGCCTGTGATAAGAAGGATTATGGAACCAACCCCACAGTACAGTAGGTCAGTTGGTTGGTTATTCGGTTGTTTATCCTCTGGTAGACTGTGGACAGATGTAATGAATCAATTACAATGATTCTGGTCGTCTAGGTCCTGAAAAAGGCTTGCACCAATAGAGTGAACTTGGTGAAGACTTTTCTCGCAGCTCTGTACCAAAGTACCATCTTCACGGAGACTACTGCAGAGCTCTCCTGTCCCTATCCAATCCCAAAATTACCGGGGTGTGCAAGACCGGTGCTGGAACTTCACATCTTCAGCGATACATATTAGGACGTAGCCAGGCCATGATTCAGCAGCGGCTAGGATTAGGCCTAGGTTCGGTTGAAGTTTCTCCCAAAGGTTTCATGTAATGAATTGTCCAGGCTCCAACCCAGGAACAGGGGCAATAGAGTCGGTCAAAGTAACATATCTCGCAGGGAGAAGTTGAAAGTTGTAAGTAAACTCAGAGGACCGATGTAACAACTATATGTGATCTCATGCTTCACTTCTTTCATTCATCTAGGAAAAACCTTGCCTGCTTTGTGTTCGTTCTACAGCTGATCTGTATAATCCCACATATAGCCATTATAGTCGATACTCTCAGCTTCAACATGTACTGTTTTGGACCACGTTTTATTTGTCTTGTTCAGCACATACTATAATAATCATAACTGTGGGGGTTGTTCCAACGTGTGCCTTTTGTCAAGGCAATGGCCTATTCAGCCCACTCCTTACCAGGTTTAACCTGCTGGCGATGTTCATTATTTACAACTGCCGCTGGATTTTATGTTATTTCCAACTACTCCACCAATGTCGTGTCGGTCGTCTAAACCCCCCCCCCCCCCCCCCCCCCCTTTCTATCTCTCTCCTGTCTGTCGTTACCCAGGTTTTGTGCATGAAGTAAAATGTAACAAGCTTCGTCTGTCAAGACGGCGGTGCAAGTGACAGCAAATGTCCCGGGGGACACGTGTCACGGCAAAAGAAACAGCCTTACGTGACCGCGTGGAGAGATGGCCGGGTGTAAATGTGGATTGAGTTAAATGTTTTTTTTTTTTGTGTGGGCTCTCTCGTTTTGAACTCAAGCGAAATTATTAGTCCTACTACTTCTATGCATTGGACTAAATTTTGCTTGTGGATTAGCTTTGCCTAATACCAGTGTCCCACGCCTCAGGTGAAACCCCTCCACTTCAGAGGTACTTGTTTTTACTTTCCCCAAAATCAAGTACGAGAAGCAACATGTTAGTCCAGCTGACCGTGTGGGGGTTAAACCCGCTACCCTGGCATCAGCACGGTGTTTAAGAATAAGCGTTCTTTCGATTCGCCTGCAGACCTCCAACATAAAAGTTCAAGCAACAAAACTACAAAAATGATCACGCAAAGTGTAGATGTTAACATCCATGTATCGTATCGTAAACAAGCGATGCAGAGTATTGTTTTCTGACTGTTGTAGGCTCTGCTTTTTTCAGTTGTTCAACTTCACTACTTAAAAAAACGGGAACTGGTGAGCGAAATTTTTTTACCAATATAAACAACAGCACACACATTTCACCACTGCACGACCCTCATCAAGCAGTGTGCAAAGGGGGGGGTTGATTATAACTACCAGCACCAGGAAAATTTATGTCATTCTCTCGGTCTTTTCTCATGCCCCCTCAGACACTAACATATATTTAAAAGAAGCAGCAGTCAACCTGAGCTTGTTGACATCTACATCGAGCCTGCTCTCAAATGGAGTGGGTGTGGGCCAAAGTAATATTCAAGTAAAGTTTATATAGCGTGCACATTTTAAGTTCTAGACAGACTCCATCACAATGGAGACCATGGCTGATCCCGCCTCCAACTGCCAGACTTGTCTGCCAAGAATGCTCCATGTGGAGCAATTACATGGATACAAAGAAGACGTAATGCTGGAAGACAATTAATTCATTCCCTTTTGGGAGTTTGCGGCTTCGCGGTGACAGACACACACAAATACTGGTACAACAGCACACCAGCATCCTCCTGAGAGGAGAGAAAACAGCACAATAAAAGGTTATGAATCTTACCGTTTCTGAGGCGGCAGGGAGTGGTCGCGGTGAGCAGAGTGCAGGCCCATCTGGAGGGGCCGGAGGTGGATGATGTCTCTGGATTGTTCCACTTTTGACGTGCCAGTAGTAAGGACCGTCCTCATCTGTGAAATAGGTATGAACCAGCTATATTAACGCTACCTACTTTAGACAACAATCCCTTTTAAATTAATTTTCGAAATGTGGCTGACTTGGTCGCAGGATTATTAATGTGAGGCTGGGATGGGCCCTGATTAGAACTTCGCGTATGAGGTTGGACGGGGTAGGGGTACTGGAAAAAGTGGCCCACTGCATGAAAACATTCCAGAGATCAGGATGGGAGTGAGAGGAATGAAAGAATCTGGATTTACAATAAAAACAGGCAAAGAAAGGAGCAAAGGAACATATTACTTCGTCAAAGAAAATCGGAGCAGGCATCTGGAAAACCACTACTATTGCTGCTGCTGCTGCTGTTGGTAGTAGTAGTGGTAGTAGTAGTAGTAGTAGTAGTAGTAGTAGGTAGTAGTAGTAGTAGTAGTAGTAGTAGTAGTAGTAGTAGTAGTAGTAGTAGTAGTAGTAGTAGTAGTAGCTGCTACTGCAGCAGCAGTTGTAGTTGTGGTAGTAGCAGCAGTAGTAGCTGTAGTATCATCAGCAGAAGTAGTAGCATCAGCATTAGTAGTAGGAGTTGTAGTAGAGTAGCAGTAATAGCAGCAGCAGCAGTAGTAGTAGTAGTAGTAGTAGTAGTAGTAGTAGTATTAGTAGTAGTAGTAGTAGTTATTGTTGTTGTTGAGTAGTAGTAGTAGCAGCAGCGGCATTAGCATGATCACTAGCAGTAGTAATAGCAGTAGCAGCACAATGTTATAGCATCCGATTGTCACACACGTCCCCAGATCCTCTCGTCTCGGGACGTGACCCACAACACGGCGAGACTAGTCCTGGTATGGGTGATCTTGGAGCACTTAAATATTGGTCTTCTGATTCGACCATTGGATTCCTAGCATTTTGCCTGTGATAAGAAGGATTATGGAAACCAACAGAATACAGTAGGTCAGTTGGTTGGTTAGTCGGTTGTTTATCCTCTGGTAGACTGTGGACAGATGTAATGAATCAATTACAATGGATTCTGGTCGTCTAGGTCCTGAAAAAGGCTTGCACCAATAGAGTGAAACTTGGTGAAGACTTTTCTCGCAGCTCTGTACCAAAGTACCATCTTCACGGAGACTACTGCAGAGCTCTCCTGTCCCTATCCAATCCCAAAAATTACCGGGGTGTGCAAGACCGGTGCTGGAACTTCACATCTTCAGCGATACATATTAGGACGTAGCCAGGCCATGATTCAGCAGCGGCTAGGATTAGGCCTAGGTTTGGTTGAAGTTTCTCCCAAAGGTTTCATGTAATGAATTGTCCAGGCTCCAACCCAAGGAACAGGGGCAATAGAGTCGGTCAAAGTAACATATCTCGCAGGGAGAAGTTGAAAGTTGTAAGTAAACTCAGAGGACCGATGTAACAACTATATGTGATCTCATGCTTCACTTCTTTCATTCATCTAGGAAAAACCTTGCCTGCGTTGTGTTCGTTCTACAGCTGATCTGTATAATCCCACATATAGCCATTATAGGTCGATACTCTCAGCTTCAACATGGTACTGTTTTGGACCACGTTTATTTGTCTTGTTCAGCACATACTATAATAATCATAACTGTGGGGAGGTGTTCCAACGTGTGCCTTTTGTCAAGGCAATGGCCTATTCAGCCCACTCCTTACCATGTTTAACCTGCTGGCGATGTTCATTATTTACAACTGCTGCTGGATTTTATAGTTATTTCCAACTGCCAAGAGATTTACATTATTGTCACATCCGGGGAGTTTTCATTATTTCCATATGCCGAGGGATGTTCATTGTTTCTAACTGCGAGGCATGTTCTTTATTTCCAACTGTAAGGGATATTCATTATTTCCAACTGCCAAGGGATGTTAATTATTTTCAACTGCCGATAATTGTTCAATAATTCCATCTGCCAAGGGATTGCCATTACTTCCATTGCCGATGGATAGTCACTGAATGTAACTGCCGAAAGATTTCTATTGTCATCAGCTGCCGAAAGATTTTCATTATTTTTAACTAGCAAGCGATTTATTATGTTTTGTTTGCTGTGGGAGTTTGATTACTGTCAAATGGCAAGGGATTGTGATTTCTGTCAACCGGCAAGGGATTATGATTACTGTCACCCGACAAGGGATTTTAACCACTGTCAACCGCCAAGAGATGTTGATTATTGTCAACAAAATATGTATAGTTTGTCGATTACTGTCACCCGGCAAAGGATTTTGATTACTGTCAACTGGAAAGGGGATTTGGTTATATTCATTATGTTCAAGTCTCCACAAGCAATCTGGATTTTCTTTATCTGAGAAAATCAGACATCTTATCCACTACCCATAGATCGGAAGAGGGTGTGAGTTAACATCATAGGTTACTTCTATAAATAATATCACCCCGACAGAACTATTCTTGAAACATATTCAAACCTAGCACTCGTTGGCTATGAGGCGGGGGCTTGCACCTTAAGCCACTCCTTCCCCTTGCTATAAATATAAGAAGCTAACGGTGGTCTAAAGTGGCGAACGAGCACCTTAAAGAAACTCATGGGTACAAATAAGGGAGTCACGCTGGCAGAGAATTAATCAATTCCCCTTTGGGAGTTTCAAGCTTCCCCGTGACAGACACACATCCTGACACCACAAATTATGGAAATCAATATACCTTACACAGTTTCCAATGGGCTTTACCAAACCACTGGATTCTATCAGTTCCTAAGACCACCCTAACAGTTAACCAGCAGAAGATGACAGTGGATGCCAATAGCCGCCTATACAACCGATGTAATCCCAGGATGGAATCAATGTACCAATCCACTTGACTTATAGACACGCGGGAAATGAGAAGTAATGCCAGTATTTGTCACTGGAATAGGCTAACAGGCCCGTCCTAATCCCCTTCTAATGCTCTTTTACGTCGTTTATTTGGTCCAGAAGTGACAGGACACTTTCTTGGCTGTTGACTGCCCGGGCGGATTTGTTTCGCGGAGATAATATGTCAAAGTGACAGGTCAAACAGATATTACTGTCATGTCGCGACAGACATTAGTCTCGTGGCTATTTTGTTCGTCGTGACTGTAAGCAAATTAAATGCTCCATTCTTCACATGCTGGGAGCGGCCGCTTTAGCGAGGTGGGTAGTGAACTGCGCTGATGTTATAAGCGCGGTCGGACGAGGGTTCGACCTCTGCGTTCGTCGTCTCGCTAAGTGAGAGAAAGACTGACTACCTATTTCACCGTGCCTTCATACCTACAAAATGTGACTTCCCTGTAACATCCCATTGCAGAAAACTGCTTCCGGACACATTTATTTCATTTCTTATTTCTCTACACGCGGAGTCATTTTTTTAAAAATTTACATAAGTACACCAACCATTTATTAACAACACAATACGCGTGTTATCAATACGCAAATGTCCGTCTTTTCATTATAGTTCTGCTGTTGATCTGTTTTATTATCATCACGTGTTAAGACAGTTAAGCGTGGACAGTCATGGTTCGTCATGCCACAACATCACAATGTCATCGATCAGGTCGGTAGATGTATAGTTTGTCATCCCACACCATCACAATGTCATCGATCAGGTCGGTAGATGTGTAGTTTGTTATCCCACACCATCACAATGTCATCGATCAGGTCGGTAGATGTGTAGTTTGTTATCCCACACCATCACAATGTCATCGATCAGGTCGGTAGATGTATAGTTTGTTATCCCACACCATCACAATGTCATCGATCAGGTCGGTAGATGTGTAGTTTGTCACCACACACCATCACAATGTCATCGACCAGGTCAGTAGATGTATAGTTTGTTATCCCACACCATCACAATGTCATCGATCAGGTCGGTAGATGTATAGTTTGTTATCCCACACCATCACAATGTCATCGACCAGGTCAGTAGATGTATAGTTTGTTATGCCACACCATCACAATGTCATCGATCAGGTCGGTAGATGTATAGTTTGTTATCCCACACCATCACAATGTCATCGATCAGGTCGGTAGATGTGTAGTTTGTTATCCCACACCATCACAATGTCATCGATCAGGTCGGTAGATGTGTAGTTTGTCACCACACACCATCACAATGTCATCGACCAGGTCAGTAGATGTATAGTTTGTTATGCCACACCATCACAATGTCATCGATCAGGTCGGTAGATGTGTAGTTTGTTATCCCACACCATCACAATGTCATCGACCAGGTCAGTAGATGTATAGTTTGTTATGCCACACCATCGCAAAGTCGTCGATCAGGTCGGCAGATTTATAGTTTGTCATCCCACACCATCACAATGTCATCGATCAGGTCGGTAGATGTGTAGTTTGTCACCACACACCATCACAATGTCATCGATCAGGTCGGTAGATGTATAGTTTGTTATCCCACACCATCACAATGTCATCGATCAGGTCGGTAGATGTGTAGTTTGTCACCACACACCATCACAATGTCATCGACCAGGTCAGTAGATGTATAGTTTGTTATCCCACACCATCACAATGTCATCGACCAGGTCAGTAGATGTATAGTTTGTTATCCCACACCATCACAATGTCATCGATCAGGTCGGTAGATGTGTAGTTTGTTATCCCACACCATCACAATGTCATCGACCAGGTCAGTAGATGTATAGTTTGTCATGCCACACCATCGCAAAGTCGTCGATCAGGTCGGCAGATTTATAGTTTGTCATCCCACACCATCACAATGCCATCGACTAGGTCGGGATGTATAGTTCGCCATCTCACACCATCGCAAAGTCATCTACCAGGTCGGTGGATGTATAGTCGTCATCTACCAGGTAGTGGATGTATAGTTCGTCATCTACTAGGTCGGTGGATGTATAGTTCGTCATCTACCAGGTCGGTGGATGTATAGTACGTCATCTACCAGGTCGGTGGATGTATAGTTCGTCATCTACCAGGTCGGTGGATGTATAGTTCGTCATCTACCAGGTCGGTGGATGTATAGTTCGTCATCTACCAGGTCGGTGGATGTATAGTTCGTCATCTACCAGGTCGGTGGATGTATAGTACGTCATCTACCAGGTCGGTGGATGTATAGTTCCTCATCTACCAGGTCGGTGGATGTATAGTACGTCATCTACCAGTCGGTGGATCTATAGTTCCTCATCTATCAGGTCGGTGGATGTATAGTTCCTCATCTACCAGGTCGGTGGATGTATAGTTCATCATCTACTAGGTCGGTGGATGTATAGTACGTCATCTACTAGATCGGTGGATGTATAGTTCGTTATCTCACACCATCGCAAAGTCATCTACCAGGTCGGTGGATGTATAGTTCGTCATCTACCAGGTCGGTGGATGTATAGTTCCTCATCTACCAGGTCGGTGGATGTATAGTTCATCATCTACTAGGTCGGTGGATGTATAGTACGTCATCTACCAGGTCGGCGGATGTATAGTTCGTCATCTACCAGGTAGTGGATGTATAGTTCGTCATCTACCAGGTCGGTGGATGTATAGTTCATCATCTACCAGGTCAGTGGATGTGTAGTTCGTCATCTACCAGGTCGGTGGATGTATAGTTCGTCATCTACCAGGTCGGTGGATGTATAGTTCGTTATCTCACACCATCGCAAAGTCATTTACCAGGTCGGTGGATGTATAGTTCGTTATCTCACACCATCGCAAAGTCATCTACCAGGTCGGTGGATGTATAGTTCGTCATCTACAAGGTCGGTGGATGTATAGTTCGTCATCTACCAGGTCGGTGGATGTATAGTTCGCCATCTACCAGGTCGGTGGATGTACAGTTCGTCATCTACCAGGTCGGTGGATGTATAGAGTGCTCAGACTACGTCATACCAGCCTTGCTGTGGCAGAGGGGACTGTGTGCAAATGATGAGCGTACCTAGGTCAGTATGCCCCAAAGTTGCCCAAATCAGCAGGCTAGTGCTTTTAGGTCAGGTCGAGCATTAATAACAAAATCAAAAATTTTAGTATGAGGTACATGGGGTCAAACTGTTCACCACGCTTAGCGCCAGTGGCAATAAATAAATTAGTACGTCGGAAACGCAGCGGAACGCAGGAGGAGGAGGAGGAGGAGAAGCAGCAGCAGAAACAGCAGCAGCAGCAGCAGCAGCAGCAGCAGCAGAAGAAGAAGAAGAAGAAGAAGAAGAAGAAGAAGAAGAAGAAGAAGAAGAAGAAGAAGAAGATAAATACCATATGTAGTTAAATTACATCTATACAGGTGAGACTTGCTGGAGTGATAATTTATTGTTCTATAAAGAACAATGAAAGCAATCAGACTAATCCATAGACTGTAAACAGTGACTACATTGTCTACTAGAAAAAACACACAAGTCTTACCTTCATGTTTCTGCCAGCCGTCAGGAAGATTCTCCTTTGCAGGACTATCAGGATCGTGCTCCAAAGGAGGGAGAACCTGGTGGCAAGTAGAAACTCGTTTCATAAACACTAAGAATAACAGTTGTACTTGATCAACACACGTTCACAAATTCCAAGTGAAGGTTTCAATAAACTGTGACTGCCGTCGGGGTGTGGCGTACATATTATCCGCCAAGACATAACCAGGTGTGATGGCTAGTTTCCTTCCTTGCCACCTTTTCTGCTAAGATCAATCCCAGAAAAACAAAAACCAGTAGGTCCATATTATGAGGCTGGACCGATCTAGATCTGGAAAATTGAATCTTACCACTACTAAAGAATTGAGCTGAAATGAGTTGAGCTAAGAACCGACATCACCGCACTCAGGGTATTCCCAAGCGCGCTCAATCCCTTCGTTCAACAGCCAGCGATGAGACATACTACTAATTGTTCCCACCACTATCTATCTGACTGAAAGCTCTCCTGGTCTTCCCTCCCAGTTTTGAAATTATTCCAGAACCCCTGCCGATCCCCCGCAATATAATTCTTTCCACATACGGGTTCTCAATCTGTTCCCAGCCTTCTCCAGCCTGGTCCCACAGGCGCTCGATCACATTTCCCTTGTCCATAAGTAATGTACCACCAAGCGGTGCATTCAATGCCAGCCCATTTCCCCCTGCACTACCGCATGACCAGGACAAAAAAAAAGCCACACAATTCTCACAATCTGTGACGTCTAAAGCGAGAATAGCCATTCCACACGAAACATTCCTTTCTCCACCTTACTAGGCATACTCCTTAAGTCAGTAACTAATGCAGTGGTTTCCTCTAACCAACGGAATGCCGCTGTTACAGCTTCCACTTCCATTCTCATGCTGGGAGTGGTAGTTTCACATGGTCAGACTGAACCCGAGCCATTGCCTTCATGTTTATAAATATGATGTGATAGTCTACCATCAGTGCACTTGGAATATTCGAGCATGCTCTCAGTCTCTTGCTGCAGCTGTCAGCAAAGAGTCCCCATGCTGATGGTACTTATGGCAACATGACTGCGTTTGTTTTCCCTACACGTTGTCATCCAGACCTTCTTCCCCTCACCCTACATCCGCGAATCATCCTCTCCATATGTGGACCTTATATTTTACTTTCCACTCGAACCCAGTGAGCCTTCACAACATCCGCCTTGTCACGAGCGAAATATATCAGGGAATGAATCGTGCAATCTATTGTTTGTATTCGTTATTCAAATTCACTAAGGGATAACATTGTTTTGAATGGTGGATGCGTCCGCCCGGCTAGCTCAGTCGGTAGAGCATGAAACTCTTAATCTCAGGGCCGTGGGTTCGAGCTACACACTGGGCACTTACACCACTGAAGTCAGAGTGGATTCGCCTGATGGCGAGGGATTATGCACAGAGAAAGCTAATCCACACGCAAAATTCAGTCCAGTCCTACTAGAAGTAGGGTGTATAGACTACGCTTGACTTCAAAGCGAGCGAGCGCAAAAAAAACACAAAAAAAAGTAGATATGGTGATGACGCAGTGTTACTAAAAGAGAGTGAGGGAGAGTTAGAAGATCTCGTACAGCAAGTAAACGGGTGCATCGCTGAACTTGAATAGGATATCAATATTTAAAACAAAAACAAAAACGAAATTCTTTTTAATTAGCAATAGAAAAGATATCACAACAACGATCATCACAAGACATTCCAGAACAAGTAAAACGTTTTTCCTATTTTAGAAACATAATATTAATAACAGATGGTGGTAGAAGTGAAATTGAGATCAAGAAGAGAACAGGAATAGCCGAAATATTTTCAACAATATGAAAAAAGTATTAATACCTAAAGATATCAATATAACATTAAAGCAAAGAAGTGTGAAATGTTTATATATATATATATATATATATATATATATATATATATATATATATATATATATATATATATATATATATATATATATATATATATATTCAACACTACTACATGTTAGAGAAATCTGGACAACAAACAACTAGCTGAAAAGTCGAATTGAAGCCCTGAAGATGTGGATCTACAGAAGAAAATGCCGTATTTCATGGAAACAAAACCAATCAAATACAGTGGATTTAGAGAAGCTGGGAATAAGAACAGAGTTGATGAAAGAAGCAAAAATTATACACATTTGGCTATTTTAAAAGACGTTTATAAAAGTCATGCTGAAGGGAACTGAGCCAAAGCGAGCAAGACGCAAATAGCGACAGAGGAGCGAACATGACACCAAGAGATGGAAAGTCTAAAGTACTAAATAAATACACACGTAAAGACCCATAGTTACCGACCGGGATTCGAACTTGTCACTTCCAAATGACTACTAGTTGGTCATGCGTCGAAGCAGACGTTTTCCTCCAGCGAGGCGAGGCGCTGTCATCATTTTGAACTGACATGTTCGAATTCCTGTCGGTAACTATAGCTTTCAAATTTTATGTTGTCTAGTGCGTCATCTAGTCCCTATTTCTAACAACTACTCCCACGAGCGCCAAACAATACGTGTGTATTTATGTATTAACTGTCGTGGCCTTAACCTTAAAGGGTTTCCACAATTGATATCTAAAATACTAAAGTACAATTGATATCTAAAGTACTAAAGTCGAGAAGGTCGGCTTCATTGTATCGGCTTCTACCCCTTCTGGTCAGGCAAGCTGCCTGCCGAGAGCATCGCACAAAGCAGCATGACAACCCCCCCCCCCCACCACCACCACAGCGTAGCCGTCTCCAGATATAATGCGCTCGTGATCTGCATGACGCAGTCCGAGGAACGAACCCACGATCTTTTGCGCGCGAGGCAGATGACTTAACCACTTCGAGAGAGAGAGAGAGAGAGAGAGAGAGAGAGAGAGAGAGAGAGAGAGAGAGAGAGAGAGAGAGAGAGAGAGAGAGAGAGAGAGAGTGCTTGTTGGAAAATCACTGCAGCTAACCTTCAAGGTAGCGACGACACCTGATTTCCTCTTGAGCCCAAGGCGGCGCATAGGGCATAAGTCATGGCTCTCCATGCCTGGCAGTTCACTGTTGTAGATCCTGGATGTTTACTTGGCCATTGAATGAGCCTTCTCTGATGATGGTTCTACGCAGGGTCTCTCTTGGTCTTCCCCATTTTCTTTTCCCTACTGATGACCATATGAGAGCTTGGTAGGGGAGTCTTGTCTTGTCCATTCTGAGTACATGGCCGATGTAGTTCCAACGGCGTTTTCTTATAAAATTGTATACAATATCTTGCGTAGTCTCCTGTCTTATTTGCGTATTGGTTCTGAAGTCTGTCCAGTGGAGGCTTAGAATTCTTCTAAGACATATATTCTCAAAGTTATCTAATTTAATTATATTAAATTTAATTACACCCGATTCCTTGTAACATATTCAAAGGTGCATACATGCGTTTCAGCAGATTTGTTAAATATCTCAGTTCCACACCGGACTGTAACACACAAGTGCCGAAGCAGGAACCTGCTGTTTGAATGTGTTATGCTAAGACCATCGCCTGTTTCAAGCTTGAGTTCATGGAGGAATTGGTGGCCAGTTGCAGTGAGATATCATTGTTGTTTTTGTTATAATATTATAAGATATCATAATCTTTGTTTCCACTTTGCTCTTATCAAGACTATTAGGTTCTCGATTGTCATTTATGTTGCTGATAGTACAGTGATAGTGTGAACCTTGTCATCAGTATACCCATTCCTCCAAATACAAAAGGATACATCATATTGTTCATTGTCAATATTTGTTCTAACATTCTGTTTGATGGTTTCAGTATATATGTTACACATGAGCAAAACCTGAGTATCATCATCATCATCCTCATCATCATCATATATTTCAGACCTTAGGCAGTGGTGAACCCTGTGATCATTCTATTTCATAGTTTTCTGTAAGCTTGAGAGCTTGGATGACAAAACATACAGTTGTCTCTAAACAGACGACCAAGAGCTAATAGGAAAATCAGAAGCAGAATTACAGGTCCACATAAATAGTCTGAACGTAGTGTGTAAGGAACATAACAAACATTTAGCAGAAGTAAAAGAGAGATAACAACTACAATCAAAGAAGAAATAAACAACAAAGATTCATTTAAAAGAACACCCTTTGAAACAAGTAAAGGGCTTCAAGTACTTAGGAAGTATAATATCATCAAATGGCAAATCAGAGGACGAGATCGAAAATAGAAGAAATAAAGCAAACCAACTCAATGGACAAACGGCACAACACTAAAGAATAAACAAGTATCAGGAGATACTAAAAATAAAGCACTCAACAACAAAAGCTTCCTACCAACTGTATGCTACCAATGCCAAACCTGGACAATGACAGAAAAAGAGAAAAGAAAAATTACAATAAATGATATGAGATTCATGAGAAGATTACTCAATGTAAGAAGAAGAGAGAAATTCAGAAATTAAGAAAATCAGGACTACAGTGGGGGTTATAGCAGCGCTAAATTTCACTAGAAAACAGCAAGTTAAATGTTTCGTCCATATAACTAGCCTACCAACTAACATGATGCCACAACAAGCAATTACATACAGACCAAATGTAACCAGAAGAAGATGTCGACCATGACAACAATGGGCAGAGGCAATAACAGAGTCCATGGGAATCTCGATATATGAAGACCATAAACGGGCACTCTCCCGCTGTTTTTTTATACTTCACCTCGACACCGCAAGGTATAAGAGAAACATGATGAGATGAGATGATAAGAGTTTGTAAACTTGAGAGCTGAAAGATAAAACATATAGTCGTCTGTACATGTGTGAATTGGATGACAAACACATAGTTTGTAAACGTGGGAACTGGATGACACAACAAACTACTACAGCCCAATGTTCCTAAACACAGAAAGTGATAAAGAAAGCGAAGACGACAGGGACGATGGCGATAATTAAGTTGATAACAGCACACCACAGAACAGAGAAAGGCTTGAAGAATACGTCACTAACCTGCGTTCCTGGCGTCTCCGGAGACAGAATAGGAGTTTTGTCCCCTGCTTGAATTCCACTGTCGTTGGAATCAGGGGAGTTAATCTCCGTGCCAAGATCATATCTGGTGAATGAAAATCGCGTTTAAAATAGGAGCCAATCATGATTAACGTACTAAAAATAGAAATATAACCAAGCTCTGAAAGGTTATGTGTGGCCTGTTCTTGTGTATGGAAGCGAATGGTGGACAATGAATAATGCTATTGTGAAGAGGCAGCAGAGATCTGTGAGAAGAACGGTTCAAATATCATGGACAGAGAAGAAATCAAACGCCGAGGCACTGACGGCTGCAGGTGCATAACCACACATCAAAGACATAAGGAAAAGGTTCTATGTAGCAGTTCAACACTCCTTTTCCCGTTGCAGATGACATCTTTTTATTGGTCAGTATGTTTTTCTCAAACTGCAATCCCAACTGCACCTCCACGCGGTAGAGGATGGAAACACACCACGGTGTGGCTAACACAGCTCTGGGGACCGAGTATCCACCGGAATAAGTGGACAACTCTGCAGCTGAGCAGAGCAGGGCACTCACTTGTCCTTGCAGTCGGAAATGGCTGTCAAAAGCAGAGGTAAAAAGACCACCATGTGAATGTGGAAGGCAAGGGGAAACCACCACATTATCTTCCCAAGACTTCATGGCAAAACATAAATCAAAGTTAGTGAAGGACGTTAATGGCTGTCTTAGGGCATCCTCGTCCGGTAGGGACAGTCATGAGCCACAGGTGACACCAGACCGTCATCCAGCTACTGATGGCAAAATCTTAACAAAAATAAATAAATTTAGAGTAGGAACATGGAATGTTAGGACATTAAATGAGCTAGGAAAGTTGACCAATGTTCTAAGAGAGATGGATAGCATGAAAATGAATATACTAGGCGTTAGTGAGATGAGATGGAAGGGATCGGGCAAAATTATAGCTGACAATCACACAATAATTTATTCTGGAGGGGAGACACATGAGAAAGGGGTAGGAATAATATTAGATGAAAAAACAGCCAAGTCAATTAATGGATACTGGTGTATTTCAGATAGAGTTATTATGGTAAAAATCAAAGGCAAACCAATAGACATAAATATTATACAAGTATATGCACCAACAGCAAGCAGTAGTGATGAAGAAATACAACACTTTTACGACGAAATAGAAATGGCGATGGCTCAAATTGGATCACAAGAAATAAAGATAATACTTGGTGATTTTAATGCAAAAGTAGGAAAGGGAAAAATGGAGGATGTAGTGGGGAATTATGGTTTAGGTACAAAGCAAATGAAAGAGGGAACAAAGCTTATTTCAAAGGGTTAAGAATTGGGCAAATAGCAATGATATGATACATTGACCCTTCACATGGTTTAAACACCATAAAAGACGACTGTACACATGGATAAGCCCTGATAAGAAAATACGCAAGCCAAATTGACTACATACTAATTAATAAAAGATTTAGAAATGCTTTAATTAATGTAAAGACAATGCCTGGTGCTGACTGTAATAGTGATCATGTACCACTATGTGGACAAATAAAAGTAAGATTAAAAAGAGGGGAAAAAATGGTTAAGAACATGAGACTTAATAAAGAGGTTCTAAAAATAGATAAAGAAATGCAAGAACAATACAGAGTGACTGTGAAAAATAGGTACAATGCAATAACTAAAATACAGAGTATAGATGAACAATGGGAAATGTTAAGGGACTCCATTCATCAAACTAGCAAAGAAGTATTACCAGAGAGAGGCAAAATAGCTAAGAAAAAATGGATGAATGAAGATATCTTAAACCTGATGGACAAAAGAAAACAGTATAAAAATGACAAACAAGAATACGCTAAGATAAATAAAGAAATAAAAGATAAATGTGGGAAGGCTAAAGAAAGTTGGTTAAACGAGCAATGCAAAAAAAATTGAATTAAATTCCATTAAAGATACAAAAAATATGCACAGACAAATCAGTGAGCTTACAGGAAAAAAAATAAGAATAAATACAGGGTGTTTGAAATCAAAAACAGGAAAGATAATATTAGAGGAAGATGCTATAATGAAGAGGTGGAATGAGTATATAAGAGAATTATATGAAGGAGAAAGGGGAGAATTAACAGAAGATAGTAACTTAGAAGGTCCACCTATTCTGAAAGAAGAAGTCGCTGACGCTATGAAACGTATGAAGAAAGGAAAAACAGCTGGGCCAGATGAAATCACAATAGAAGAATTAGAAGTATTGGGAGAATTTGGAGTAGATATATTAACCAAAATGTTGAATGATATTTACAGCAGTGGATATTTACCCAGTGATATGCTGAAATCTGTATTTATAGCTATACCAAAAAGACCAGGAGCAATTGATTGTGAAGATTTTCGTACAATTAACCTTATAAACCATATCACTAAGCTTCTACTCAGAATCATAATGAGAAGAACCAAAAATAAAATAAAAATGGAAATTAGTGAAGAACAGTATGGATTTGTGGAAGGAAAGGGCACAAACAATGCAATTTATACATTGCGGACACTAATAGAAAGGTCAATAGAGAAACAGAGGGACATATATTTGTGCTTCATAGATTATACTAAGGCATTTGATAAAGTAAAACATGATGAACTGATTAAAATGTTGGAAGATATCAACACTGATGGAAACGATTTAAGAATAATAAAGAATATTTACTGGAACCAAGTAGCAGCAATTAAAATGGGAAATAAAGAGGGTAGTTACGAACAGATAAAGCTAGGAGTACGACAAGGGTGTGTCTTGTCACCAGATCTTTTCTCCCTGTATAGCGAAGTAATAATGAGAGAGATCAAAGAGATGCCAGGAATACTAGTTGGAGGTTATAATATAAATAATATACGCTATGCAGATGACACAGTATTGGTGGCGGATAATTCAACAGACCTACAACAATTATTAGACGTTGTAGTAACAGAGAGTGCAAGGAAAGGACTCAACTTGAATATCAAGAAAACAGTAACAATGGTAATATCAAAGAAAATGGTGACACCAAAATGTGACATAGAAATAGAAGGGAAAATCCTTAACCAAGTTGATAATTTTAGATACCTAGGGGCATTTATAACATCAGATGGAAGATGTACAACAGAGATTAGGAGCAGAATAGGGCAGGCAAAAGCCGCATTTCATAAAATGAAGAGTATCTTATGCAATAAGTCACTGTCACTGAATGTAAGAAAGAGAGTGCTGAAATGCTATGTAGAACCAGTTTTGCTGTATGGCAGTGAATCTTGGAATGTAAATGAACAAATTAAGAAGAAATTAGAAGCAACAGAGATGTGGTTCCTGAGACGAATGTTGCGAATTCCTTGGACTGCCAGAGTAACTAACGACGACTGCCTGAAACAGGCTAATGAAACTAGAACATTATATACAACAATAAGACAGAGACAAACAGCTTTCCTCGGTCATGTGATGAGAAGAGAGGCATTGGAGAACATCGTAACAACTGGAAAGATCGAGGGGAAGAGAGGCAGAGGTAGACCAAGAGAAGTGATGCTGGATGGATTGAGACGGTGGCATGGAGGAATATCAGCAGCAGAGTTGATCCAGAAAACCAAAGACCGAGATCTATGGAGAGCCATGAACGCCTACGCCAGCCGGCACGGCACTTGATGATGATGATGTTTTTCATCTTGCAAAATGCTACCTTCGCCATGATGATTCTTGTTCTAATCTCTTCAAGGCATCAGTTTGGGGCATACCAGCTGAAGACGTGGAGAATAATACAATTAGCCTCAGGTGGGAAAATGCGAAGTAAGTGAGGCAAAGGAATACAGAAAAAGATGTCTGTGGAATGCTTCAACAGCTTGGTAACACATGACATAAACCAATGAGCTATTCCTACCAGAAACATATGAAAACCGTACACTGATTAGAGAAATTAGACTCGGTCAACATTTTTGGGGCACCGTAACCTGATTAAAGAAATTAGACGTAGACAGTGAACATTTCTGGGATACGTTATGAGAAGAAATAGAATGGAGAACTTGGTGACAACTGGCAAGACTGAGTGAGAGGAAAAGAACAAGGGGACGGCAGAAAGATAAATATCTAGATGACTTGGCCACATGGCATAATCGAGACAAAAAAACGGAGCTGAACCCCCACTGTGGTGATCGTGAGAGATGGCGAAACATGACGCTTATCTACGTTTATCGACGCGGCACATGATGGTGTCGAACAACAAGCCGTCATGACAACTGATAACCCCTTAAGAATTTGTCAACATATTATTCAAGGTGTTAGCGTTGTGTACTATCAGGCAATCTGTTACATTTTAACAGTTAGTTAGTTAGTTAGTTAGTTAGTTAGTTAGTTAGTTAGTTAGTTAGTTAGTTAGTTAGTTAGTTAGTTAGTTAGTTAGTTAGTTTGTTAGTTAGTTAGTTAGATAGATAGTTAGTCAGTCAGTCAGTCAGTCAGTCAGTCAGTCGACAGATCATCCTCATTACACATCGAACCATTCAGTCCGTAAGTGCTCGGATCCCCTCCTCAGCAAATCCCGCAGCGATTAGCGGCTAACGACACCATTACTGTGTTGGTTTATCAATCTTCTTTGATTTCTTGCGTAGTGTTCTTGTTTGGCCACACCTCTTTTAATTTGCTGTTCTCGCAGTCTGACCATGGTTGTAGATTCACAGTCATCACTTGAATCTCGCAAAAGTCTTTTACTTCTCGTAGAGCATTCAGAATGTCAGCCTAGTCCATGGCGCTTCCGCCCTCCACAGTAGCCTTACTGCGAGCTTGTCAGCCCGCTAATTCCCTTGTACTCCTTGTTCAATTTTAACAATGCAATAGTAATGGTATACCGGTCTCTCTGGTCTAGAGGTTACACGACTTTCTCCGTAATCTCGAATACTCTCGTAGGTAACGTGACGTTGCGCGAGAATTGGTAGCGGTTCTCTCCGCGTCGGTAACTTACGGGGTATTTGAGCCAGTCGCTCAGAAAGCAATGGCAAACTACTGAGCGTAATCTTGAAAAGAAATCAACAATCAGCTAAAAGATGCTGATGTTGACAGCGATGCCCTGTAAAGGATATGCGAAAAAAAAATATGGTATCCATACAAGATATGCCAGGAATAGAATATGTTCCCGTTCGCTGATTTTGAACTCAAGCTACTACTTCTAGTGTACTGGTATGATTGTTGTGTGTCAATTAGCTTGTCCCTCGCCATCAGGCGAACATACTCACAGGTACTTGTAATTTACGTCCCCAAGTCAATGACCAGAAGTCAACATTTTGGTCCAACTGACCAATGTAGGGGTTGAACCCGCTACCTCGGCATCAGCACACCGGGTGTTTAGGCACGAGCGCTTTATCCACCCGGCCGTGCTAACCTCCTGTCAGGAATATCAGGTAGTGGGTATAACGTAAAACACCTGCGATATGCTGACGATACTAGTGCGATTGAAATGAAGTTTCATGAAATATTTCGAACAAAAGGTCATAATAAAGGTCGTAGTCTCAACAGCAGACAAACCAGAAGTAATGGTAATAACAAAGAGAAAGACATGTCTTTCAGAAAACAAAATCAACGTAAATGGGTCTAACTAAAGTAAGTCTATGTAATGAAGCATTTTAGCAACCTGATAACAGATAGAAAATGTATTAAAGAAATTAAACTGTGGAAGAAGCTATATTTCACAATGTGATCAATATTCTACGTGATTTATCTTGATCAAATGAGGTAATAGAGTTCTTAAGAGTTATACAGAAACAATGGCGATGTGCTCAAGTGAATCATAGACCGCCAGAGGATTGTTGAGCAAACGTGTGGAAGCTACAGAGTTGTGGTTAATGAAAAAAATAAAGAAAACAGTATGAATAGATACTATGCATGGCAAAGACACCTTGAAATAAGTTAACTCACACAGAGAATTGGATACTCACATCACAGAAGGACAATCCGCATTCTTTAGATGACAATAAGGAGAAACTCAAGTACGCCGCGACAACGGACAGTTGCACGGCAAGAGGGGCATGGGAGCACAGAGAGAACAGATGATAGTTTGCTATCATGGCATGGTAGACCATCTGTATCAGAAATGATTGACAGTACACGAAACAGAAAGCTGTAGAAAGACATTACCAACGTGACACGGCCTGGGCTGTAAGAAAAAGGTGATTTTGATGGATGGATGGATGGATAGATGGATGGATGGATAGATGGACGGATGGATGGATGGATGGATGGATAGATGGATGGATGGATGGATGGACGGACGGGTGGGTGGGTGGATGGATGGATGGATGGAGGATGGGTGAATGGATAGATGGATGGACGGATGGATGGATGGACGGATGGATGGATGGATGGACGGGTGTGTGGATGGATGGGTGGCTGGGTGGATGGATGGATGGCTGGGTGGATGGATGGATGAGTGGGTGGATGGATGGATGAGTGGGTGGATGGGTGGGTGGATTGATGGATGGGTGGGTGGATGGATGGACGGATGGCTGGATGGATGGACGGATGGATGGTTGGTTGGGTGGATGGATGGACGGATGGATGGCTGGGTGGATGGATGAGTGGGTAGGTGAGTGGATTTTTGGGATTGATGGATGGGGGTGGATGGATGGATGGATGGATGGGTGGTTGGGTGGCTGGATGGATGGATGAATGAATGGGTGGTTGGGTGGATGGGTGGATGGATGGATGCACGAACACACTCAAAGTAAAAGAGGCAGTGTCAGGCAGACAGACAAACATGTTGGAGCTTGGTAGGTAGATAAGTTATCAGAAAGGCAGACACACAGGTAGGAATGTATATGTTAGCTATTGGTAAGTCTATAACTATATAGACAGACAAGCTGACAAGCTTGCAGGCAGGAAGGCAGGCAGGCAAACACGCAGACAAACGTTGGAGGTACAGACAGACAGAGGCAGACAGACAGACAGACAAATAGATAGACAGAGAGATAAGCAGACAGGCAGGCATCAATTATGTAGACAATGATGTACAACAGCGGTGATGATCTGACTACATTACTAATCACCACAGTAAACCCTCGTTTTAAGCAAACCCGATATATGTGACGACTGATTTAACAACAGATCCGGCGCGCTAAACAATAATAATGTCTAAACCAGGGGTGGCCAACACGAGGCCAGCGGGCCGCATGCGGCCCGCCGGACGTCATGTTGCGGTCCGCGGAGTGGGAAGCGATGATGTGGTCGAGGCTGTAGCACGCTTGTTTGTTTACTTTAATTAACCCCCCCCCCCCCCCCCCCCCAAAAAAAAATAAAATAATATATATTATATATATATATATATATATATATATATATATATATATATATATATATATATATATATATATATATATAATTTCTGAAATTTGGCCCGTCTGCTGAAAAGGTTGGACACTCCTGGTCTAAACATTCACAATTCTGACTAAGTCAAACGTAACACCACTCGCGTGTCAAGTTGGATTTTAATTGAACAGTGTGTGCTTGTGTCGGCGTGTGTAGTTATGCACGCGCATTAACTGATTACGTGTCATAGGTTGATTAATCGTCGTAAACGACATCCCGTATCTGCCATGGGAGTATATACAGTAGTTTTCTCTATGCAACATCCCTTTAATTTAATATATAATGCATGTCTGGTACCATATTAACAACTTTTAAATCATAACTATGACGCATCCCTACCTCCCACTTTCAGCCATACATTTATGATTAGTCCAGAAATAAATTTTTGGGGCACTGAATCTGTAAATTCGGCGACACTCTGCTACGGAGCTGCGGAATCCAGTGGCTAGCACGTTTGCCTCCCTGCCCGGTGGTTATATTTTGGAACCCCCATCCTCACGAAGAATTCGTTGGGTGATTTGGGCTCCTATGTCGCCCCATTCTAAAAAGGGTACCACGCAATATTTTCGGAAGTAAAGGCTGTCGGTGTGACACTGACATCCATTGAATACCAATGGGTCTTTAAACATATGCAGCTAGCACGATATACCCCATTCCCTTCGCCTACATGGACGTGGAAAAGAGTCTTTAGTTTATATATTTAAAAGATGGGTCCCGGGTCAGTGGGATCGGTCCCGGGTCGGCACGAGACCGTAGGTGTTGTTTCAGTCTTACTGTGAGATTGCAATCTTCTGGAGAGGTTTTGTGTCAATGAGGCTGTTCTTCATGAGAGACGGTGACTCACATTGCAGGCAAAGTTGAACCATTTATTGTGTAATCCTTGTCGCATCCCGCATTACGCTTACTCCATAGCTATTCCGGGGCCTTCTCCGCTGCCTCACCAAGTCTTTTAAGTGCTCGTTTAAGTTCCCGTGTTCTTGCTTAGTCCCTTTACACCTAGTTGTTTCACCAGGCTGTATGCGGTAGTGGTAACCAGACCTCTTGCGCCTAACTCAACGGCAAATAGCCGGACGGCATACCCTTCTTGTCTCTGGCTTGCGATCATGTCACTGTCTTTCTCCAACTTATATGTGTGCTGTCCCTCGACTCTTGACTCGAACGGAACAGTCAGCTCGATTAGTATTAACTGTTGAGTCGACTTTCTATAATGTCTGGTCGCAACTGAGACTTCAGGATATTTGCTACGGCACTGCAGGTCTACTGTCAGCTCCTAGCCTTCAGCACCTCCGAGGATGGATGGCAAGCTGTCGGGGCAGTCAGCTTTGCTGTTCGGCTTTTGTCCAGCTTTTATTAAGCGTATCCACCAGGCTTTGACAACAGTCCCCTTGTTTGCCTGGAGTTTTGCTACATCCTCTATGGCTGCCAGTTCAGTGAGAACATTCTTATGGCGCCACACACGAATTGTGTTCTGTGTCTGTGTTATTTCTAAACCTAGCCCCACTGCCATGGCAACACACTTGGCTAACATGTCCCCTAGCTTGATGATGCGCGTGGCCTTAAAACTTATTTTGCACCAACTCCAGTACCTCGTTATCATCTGCAAACCTCTGATCCCGGTATGATCTTCCGAGGGTCTAAACCAGTGGTTCTCAACCTTTTTTGACCCGTGCCCCCCTTCACCATATTTTCAGAACGTCATCACCCCCCCCCCCCCCTTTCGTATTTGCTACCTAAAAATTTGGCCCGTGGCCCCCCCCCCCACCATATTTTCGGAACGTCATCCACCCCCCCTCCCTCGTATTTCCTACCTAAAATCCACCCCCTTTCCGCCCCTACATAGTATACGTATTAATGAAAGCTACATTTAATAGCATATACTAAAACAAGTTTAGACGTCCACATACAACGTGATTTGTCAGTCTACTTACTTCATAAAATGAATTTTAGAAGGGTGAGACGTACAGAACCGTAAAGTATGAAGGGAAAAACAATATCAAGTAATCGGTTCTTGTATTAACGCGATCTTGAAATAATCTTAATTCCCCCCCCCCCCTCCCCAGAAACCCTAAAATTCCCCCCAGACCGGTTGAGAGTCACTGGTCTAAAGCAATGACAATCCGATGACGCCAAGAATGGATTGTATGTTGCATGTTTCAAGACCTCAATTTCAGTGCATGTAGTTTATCCATTGTATGTGCAGCCGAATGAGGGTGGCCATTGTCGTTCTGCAACAATACTCATTTTGACAGCAGTCCACAGGCGTTTCGATCCCATGGCAGTCTTCAGTCTGTTCACAAGCATGTCACTGTATCGAGCGCTAGTCAGTTTCACTCCTTTCCTGGAAATGTACGAATATATAAAACTTGATATCCAAGAATACGACCATCATGACTTTCCCAGGGTTTCCTGCGTCTTGAACTCTTTCGTAACCGGAGAACGCGTGTTTCCACTGCATCGACTGCCTCTTACTCTCTGATTCGTAATGATGCACTCAGGACGCGTCTGCTGTCACAGGTTGATGAAGACAAGCATGTCTTTATCCAGCATGACGGTCAAAAGGTCTCCCACTTGTAGTTCGTCAATGATGTTTTGTCTTCCATTTTGAAATATTTCTATCTATTCATACACTCTCCCATGACTCAAACAACCGTCTCTATAACAGAACCTTCTTTATTCTGCAGATTTTACAAGGTTTCACACCCACTCACCCACCTATTCACCCACCCACCCACACACACACTTTCATGGTGCAAGTCGATAGTGCGACTGCCATTTTGAAATCGCCATTTCGCATGCACAAACTTTTCGAATCCGTGGCCCCTACACGGATTATTGCTAAAGAGTTATTTTGTGTTCTGAAATAGCAAGTTCCGTTGTCCAAATTCTTCCATGACACGTTATAATAAATGCCCTGTTATGTAATGACTCCCCCTCGTAGGTTATGCCGTATCTAAACTATAAAGACATTTTATATGCTCAAAAGTGACATTCACCCAATCACGACATGTATATGTAACTTAAGAGACCTTACGAATTAATGGAAGAACTGTCTCTAATATCAGGTAATTCAATAGTGGGATTGTGGATTTCATCCGTTCAAACGATACAGACATGAGAATACTCACTTTTCAATGCGAGGCGGTATAATTGGTGAGTCACCGCCATTCATAGTTTTTGGCGAGTCATTTTCATCCTTATCATCCTGGTCATCATCATCATCGGCATTATCATCACCATCATCATCACTTTTGCCAGATCCGTTTACCTTCCGCGCCTCTCTCTTCATTGCTTGCTTCTCCAGCATCTCCAAGTATCCCAGGATTCCCCGCGACCGTCTGCACTCCTGAGCGCCAACGCCAAAGTATATCCTGGGTTCGTCCTTAGAGTTGCTGCCATCGCTATCACTGTCAGACTTCCCTTCTGGAACCTTCCCGCCCTCCGCGCTCTCGGCATAGCCATCCGTCTCGATGTCATCATCGGTGTCATCATCAGAGAGGGAGTGAAGCCGTTGGAGGACGAGGCTGCGGTCGGGAGTTGTGGGAGTTGGTTCGCAAGAAGAGTAATCGCTGAAGGTTCCCCCGTGCGTGTCTAACAAGTCGGAGGACAATGACAGCTTCTCCACAGAAATACCACTGACGTTTCCGTTAACGCTGCAGCAATCGTTGCTGTCGTGGTGCTGGCTGTGGCGATGGTGGACGCGGCTGAAGCAATAGTTGGGGTTGGAGAAGCTGGTGTAAGTTGCGTCAGGATCTGCAAACAAACGGAGAAAGGAGGTTAAATTGCACTGAGTTAACCACAAGAAATAGACACACCCAAGAAACAAATATACATGCAAATAAAAACGTGAGACTACATCAGTACAGTAAAGAAATAACTAACAAAAGCAGTTGTAATAACAACAATAACAACAACAACACATCATGAGATACACTGTTTCCCCATCTTAGTTGGTTACGAACTACACAGATACCAGTGAACCAAGAGGTAAAGAAATGACGCTAGCGCTGGACAGGACATACACTGAGAAAACCTTAGAATCGTGTATTTGGGCCTTTCTCTGTAATTCAAAGAGCAAAAGAAATAGGTTAATTTGGGTTTAGCAGAGTCAAGAACCGACATCATAGCAGCCGGGACATGTTCCATACGTGCTCCGTCCTGATCTACAACAGCCAGCGAAAAGTCCCAATACTGATGGCTCCGCAGATGTAATCTGATTATGTGTCCGTGTGATCTGTACTCGGAGTAAAGACATGGGGAAGAACAGGAAGGAAGTAGACAAGGAAATGGATAATATGGCGAGGACATGTACGGAGCTGCTTGAGACAGCAAAGGATAAGAGGGCTTGGAGAGACTTGGTTGAGACTTATACCCCAACGGGGTACAAAGGGAGAAAGAAGACATTCGTTATGGTAAGAATCGGAATCAGTATGGCTGTACATGTTTAACAAATCATTTTCAAAAGGAGCTTCTTTAGTTCTCGTTACGTGTTAGGGTTAAGATAAGGTTTCCCCATATCAGATCCAGCCCCGGAAAGATTAACCCGTCAACAAATGCCGGCAGAAGTCGGGATGTGTCGGCCTAACGGCGCAAGAACGCAGCTCTACTGTAAACAGGCAGCACG
>JACEFZ010003406.1:97500-122500 GCA_014155875.1 Cepaea nemoralis | reverse complement strand
ACTTCTCACATACAGACACATTTTGACTACTGCACTACAATCTGGGACGGTTGTTCCAATTCAAGCACCAAACGACATTACTCACTCGAGAAACACTAATTCAGGTTAATTTATAGCAAACATTTATCTAAAAATCCTAGCGTGCATAAATGCCGTAAGTTACTACCATTACGCAAACGCCTGCTTTTCACTAAGGCCAAACTAATTCACACAATCCTACATCGGAATGCCCCAAATTACCTTTGGCCATTGTTTAAATATAATGCTAGACACAGTAAACGATTAACTATTCTACATATTCCGAAGCCTAGGATTGACTTAAACAACACAAGCTTAACGTACTCTGCAGCTCAGCTGTGGAACAATCTTTCTCAAGAAATCAAAGACATCACCAATTCCTATACATATAATCGAAAATTATTCGAACACTATCTCTATACGGATTACCTTCCCCCTCAATAATAGAAAAATAATGATAATAAAACCCTAGTATAACAGCCAGTCCCCTTTTAGTAAACCAGTATATTCCACATAGCTAATAACAAGTGCCACACCGTTATTTAATATTACTGAGTCGTGTAGTAGTGATTTTTTGCATTGTGCCCATGCCTTTATAATGCATATATTTATATTGTTGCTGTTCTCTGTTAGCCTTGAATGATATGTGAATGAAATAATGAATGAAAGAGAATGATAGAAGGGCAGAATGTTAGACGGGCCTGCGTGCCCAATTCTTAACCCTTTGAAAATAAAGTATGTTCGTTCGTTAGTTCGATCTCTCTCTCTCTCTCTCTCTCTCTCTCTCTCTCTCTCTCTCTCTCTCTCTCTCTCTCTCTCTCTCTCACACACACACACACACACACACACACAAATGTGATCGCGTTCCGGAGACAAATATATGTGCTCAGTCTCCTCAACAAACGACAAAGGGTACCATCACCATAACTAGTGTACCTTTCTTTAGCCCCTTATGGTCCACTACATCTCACATGCTACTTAACTCCTTCTGTCGCATACGTATTGTGTTAGTAAGTTTCTCATACACCAACATAAATTGTCATAACCTACCGTAGTGTCTTTATACGCCCCCCCCCCCTCCTCTCCCTTTTCCACCCGAAACGTTTTCACACCCAAGAAACGTTTTCATCATACCCCAAAGAAACGTTTTCATACCCCATAGTAATGTTTTTTTTTCCATATCCCACCGTAATATTTTCATACTCCAACGTAACGTTTTCATACCCTAACGACATGTTTTCATACCCTAACGACATGTTTTCATACCCTAACGAAACGATTTTATACCAACATAAATTGTCATGTACCACCGTAACGTTTTCACACCCCCACCTTAGTGTTTTTACAACAAACCGTAACGTTTTCACATCCCACCTTAGTGTTTTAACACCCCACCTTAGTGTTTTCACACCACACCTTTCGTTTTCACACCCAACCTTAGTGTTTTCACACCACACCTTTCGTTTTCACACCCTACCTTAGTGTTTTACAACCCACCGTAACGTTTTCACAACCCCACCTCAGCGTTTTCACACCCCACAGTAAGGTTTTCACATCCCACCGTGAGGATTTCATACACTGACGTAAACTGTCATATCCCAACGTAACGTTGTCACACCCCACCATAGTGTTTTCACACTCCACCGTACGTTTTCACACACCACCTTAGTGTTTTACACCCCACCGTACGTTTCCACACTCCAATGTAACGTTTTCACACCCCACCGTACGTTTTCACACCCCACCGTACGTTTTCACACCCCATCGTAAGGTTTTCAAACACCACCTTAGTGTTTTACACCCCACCGTACGTTTCCACACCCCAACGTAACGTTTTCACACCCCACCGTACGTTTTCACACCCCACCGTAACGATTTCATACACTGACGTAAATTGTTATATCCCAACGTAACGTTTTCATACCCCATCGTAACGTTTCCACACTCCACCTTAGTGTTTCCACACCTCACCTTAGTGTTTTCACACTCCACCGTACGTTTTCACACCCCATCGTAAGGTTTTCACACCCCACCTTAGTGTTTTCACACCCCACCGTACGTTTTCACACCCCATCGTAAGGTTTTCATACACTGACGTAAACTGTCATATCCCAACGTAACGTTTTCATACCCCATGTAAATGACCGTGACGTGTTCATACTCCATTGTAACGTTTTCATACTCCATTGTAACGTTTTCCTACTCCATTGTAACGTTTTCATACGCCATCGTAACGTTTCCATACCCCAACACAAATTTCATACCCCCAAAACAAATTTATATACCAAAGTAACTTTTTCAGATGACAACATAAATTTCATACTCCAACGTAACGTTTTCATACCCCAAAAGAAAAACAATTTTCTGGAGGGGTCAAAATACAAGCTGCCTATGAAACAAAGAGATAACAATGACTATTACTGCTGGTTCTATACATCGTTTTGTTCCCGGCAACGTGATATATTATTATTATTATTATTATTATTATTATTCATAGCCAAGGAATCCGACAACAAGAGAATTACCGCCGTTATTTCACTGGGTACTTTTTTGGCTGCAAGACGTTTCTATCCTTGAAAGTTATTCTGGTTTCCTTTAAAGAACGAAATAAAGACAGAAAGTAGAAAAAAAGAAAGACAGACAGACAGACAGACAGACAGACAGACAGACAGACAGACAGACAGACAGACAGACAGACAGACAGAAAAGAGACAAACAGACAGAAAGAAAAGTATAAAGGAAGAAAGATGGAAGAAAGAAAGACAACAGAAAGAATAAAAAGAAAGAAAGACAGACAGACAGAAAAAGAAAGACAGACAGAAAGAAAAAGAAAGAAAGACAGACAGAAAAAAAAGAAAAAAAGAAAGAAAGGAAGAAAGAAAGAAAGAAAGACCTCTTCTTTTCGGCCCTCCCCGCCTCCCTCACACACGCACGCTCGCACGCACGCGCACACACTCTCTCTCTCTCTCTCTCTCTCTCTCTCTCTCTCTCTCTCTCTCTCTCTCTCTCTCTCTCTCTCTCTCTCTCTCTCCGATTATCTAACTATTGACTCCACTCAAGAAAACAGAAAATCTATTTTCTGAAATGAGATATTCAGACAAGTGTCCGCGGCATCCAGACAGTAACCCGGAGTTCTGAATGAGAGGATACTTCTTTAAAAAAAAAACACCTCCCCCCCCCCCCCAAAAAAAAAAAATCCACAGAGATTAAGAAGGAAAGAATCACGTGCCCACTTAGCCTGGCAACATTTGATAAAAATGACTGGATTTCTCACCGTGAATATTGGATATTGAACGGCCTGCCTCTACGACTGAGGGCTAAACGCTCTCACGCAGAAATCTCATCAGTCTCCCCATCAAGCGCGTACAAGAGTTACATTTACAACTCTATTCTTATCCTGACTCCTGTAGAAAAAGAAAGAAAGACAGAAAACAAATAAAGAAAGATAGACAGAAGAAAAATCCAGAAAACAGACAGAAAGAAAAGAATGAAAATTAGAAAGAATAAAAAGACAGATAGACAGACAAACAAACAACCAAACAAATAAACACAGAAAACAAAGAAACATGAAAAAGTAAGAAAGAAAGAAAGAAAGAAACAAAGAAAGAAAGAAAGACAGACAGACAGACAGACAGAAGACAGACAGAAAAAAGAAAAGAAAAAGAGAAAGAACGAAAACAGATAGACAGACAGAAAAGAAGAAAAGGTAGAAAGATGGAAGAAAGAAAAAAAAAAGAAATAATAAAAAGGAAGAAAGAAAGAAAGAAAGAAAGAAAGACCCCCTTCCTCCACTACACACACACACAGACACACGAACACACACATGTGCATACACACACACACACACACGCACGCGCACACACACACACACACACACACACACACACACACACACATTTCCATTATCTAATCCTTGACTCCACTCAAGAAAACAGAAAATCTATTTTCTGAAATGAGATATTCAGACAAGTGTCCGCGGCATCCAGACAGTAACCCGGAGTTCTGAATGAGAGGATACTTCTTAAAAAACACACACCTCCCCCCAAATCCGCGGAGATTAAGGAGGAAAGAATCACGTGCCCACTTAGCCCGGCAACATTTGATAAAAATGACTGGATTTCTCAGCGTGAATATTGGATATTGAACGGCCTGCCTCTACGACTGAGGGCTAAACGCTCTCACGCAGAAATCTCATCAACCGGGCGCAAACTTGACGCTTCCAGCCACGACACTCGGCAAGACAAATGCTAAACAACGGAAGCGAGAGTGTTCCTTCGTTTCGGCTCTGTGGTAGTTTTTTCAGACTTTCAGGTCGGAATGAAACTGTGCTATTAAGTTGAATTAGAATGATGGCTTGTGGCACTTAAAAATAATTACATTCTTTCGTCAACGAAATGAAATTATCTGACTTCGAAATGTGAGGTGACGCACAGACACACACTGTAAGACGCAACTGCCATTGCTATTTCATGACAGTGAATACTGGCGCATTTGGATATCAACACTCGGGGAACAGTAGATAGGACGTGTTCGATGTCTGAATGGTGATACGTTCTCCTGTAATTAACTCAACACGCTAGCTCATAATATCAGCGCAATTGCTAAAATATAGTTTGAGAATTGTGCAATATGATTAGCAGTATGGCTCTTCGTTGGCTGTTGAACGAGGGGACGAAGCGCGTAGGGGAATGTCCTCAGTGCGGCGATGTCGGTTCTCAACTCAACTCAACTGTGCAATATTTAAATACAGATGCCTTACAAACAGTTTTTTTACAGTATGTCACAGTCAACCCGAGCATTTTTTGTTGTTGGCTGTTTGTGATCTCTCGGCAAGTCTACGTTCAGTAGTTTGCCATTGCTTTCTGAACGACCGGAACTCATATCATTGTAGGAAAACCAGCGCAAAGCGGTCTGCTTCCAATTCATCCGCAGCTTGAACCATGGGATTTTTCAAGTTAAATATGGATGTCTTGCAAAATGTTGGAATTCTACTAACATTAAACACAAATGCCTTGTAAGATATAGAAATACTTCTGTATTTACACATGCAATTCCGCAATAACTAGGCTGTTTAGATGTCTAAAACCAACGAATTATGCAATAACTAGGCTGTTTAGATGTCTAAAACCAACGAATTATGCAATAACTAGGCTGTTTAGATGTCTAAAACCAACGAATTATGCAATAACTACGCTGTTTAGATGCCCAACAAATGTTATAATTCTGCAATAACCAAACAATCTAAATGCTCAAGATGTTATAATTCTGTAATAACTGAACGATCTCAATCTTAACTGAAAGATCTCAATGCCCAACAAGATGTTATAATTCTGTAATACATGAAAGATCTCAATGCCCAACAAGATGTTATAATTCTGTAATACCTGAAAGATCTCAATGCCCAACAAGATGTTATAATTCTGTAATACCTGAACGATCTCAATGCCCAACAAGATGTTATAACTCTGTAATACATGAAAGATCGCAATGCCCAACAAGATGTTATAATTCTGTAATACCTGAATGATCTCAATGCCCAACAAGATGTTATAATTCTGTAATACATGAAAGATCTCAATGCCCAACAAGATGTTATAATTTTATAATACATGAAAGATCTCAATGCCCAACAAGATGTTATAATTCTGTAATACATGAAAGATCTCAATGCCCAACAAAATGTTATAATTCTGTAATACCTGAATGATCTCAATGCCCAACAAGATGTTATAATTCTGTAATACATGAAAGATCTCAATGCCCAACAAGATGTTATAATTTTATAATACATGAAAGATCTCAATGCCCAACAAGATGTTATAATTCTGTAATACATGAAAGATCTCAATGCCCAACAAGATGTTATAATTCTGTAATACCTGAACGATCTCAATGCCCAACAAGATGTTATAATTCTGTAATACATGAAAGATCTCAATGCCCAACAAGATGTTATAATTCTGTAATACATGAAAGATCTCAATGCCCAACAAGATGTTATAATTCTGTAATACATGAAAGATCGCAGTGCCCAACAAAATGTTACAATTCTGAAAATACTGATCGGTCCCCTTTGTCTTTATCTGACTGATTTTTGCGTGTGGATTAGCTGCTCCTGTTACCAGTGTCCCTCGCCATAAGGTGAACTCATTCCGACTTCTGAGGTACTTGTAATTTACGTCCCCAATGCAAGGACGAGATTTCAATATTTTAGTCCAACTAACACTTGTAGGGGATGAACCCGCTTCCTCGGTATCAGCGCACTGGAAGTTTTAAGAACGAGCGTTCTTATCCATTCGGCCACGCTGCCTCAATTCGGCTTTGCTCCGTAGATTCCACAGTTCTAGTTATACTGTTATCAGTTAACTGATAGGACTAGATGCCAGAGAACAGATGTTAGAATTCTTGAGCATATCGTGGAAAGACCGTATAACAAACAAACGTGTGCTTGAAAGAGCGGATATTACTATATTACTCCTCAAGCAGAGACGCCTCCGGTGGCTGGGCCACGTATCAATAATGGAGGATGAACGTATTCCCAAAGATCTCCTATACGGATAACTAGCCCGCTGAGAAGAGGCCACCCGGAAGACACCAAATGCGATACAAAGATGTGTGTAAACAAGATATAAAAGCCTTCGGCATAGATCCAGACACTTGGGAAAGAGTTGCAGCAGACAAATGTCCCTGGAGAAGAGATGTAAGAAACGGACTGGTGCTCTTTGAGCGCAGTCTGATTCAACAAACTGAGGATAGGAGGCACAGGCATAAAATGCATTAACTTACTGCGGGACCTGCCTCGTCTTACAGATGCGAAAACTGTGACAGAGATTGTCATTCTTGCACTGGACTACACAGTCATCAGCGGTGCTCGAAATGTTCTTAAGCATATGAAAGCTGGCAAGGCCCCCGGTGCAGATAACATCACAACAGAAATGATTAAAGCTTTAGAAGGATTTGGACTAGAGCAAGTCACCAGACTGCTGAACACATTATATGATACTGGAGATATACCTCCTGAATTATGTAACTCTGTATTTATTGCAATCCCAAAGAAATCAGGAACCTTGGAATGTGATCAACATAGAACAATTAGTATAATGAGTCACATCACAAAGATATTGCTAAGAATTATCATGCAAAGAGTGAGGAAGAAGATACAACCTGAAATAGGGGAAGAACAATGTGGGTTTGTAGAAGGAAAGGGGTACAGTAAATGCTGTGTATATGCTGCGAACAGTTATTGAACGTGCTATAGAAGTAAACAAGGATATACATCTTTGCTTTATTGACTATACAAAGGCTTTTGATAGAGTTAGACATGTCAACATGGTGGATATGCTTGCAGATCTACAAATTGATGGGAAAGACATTAGACTTATAAAAAACATATTGGAAACAACAAGCTGCAATAAGGATTGATAATGAAGTGGGACAGTATCAGCCAATTAAGAGAGGTGTTAGTCAGGGATGTGTGATGTCTCCAGATCTTTTTTCCCTGTACAGTGAAAATATTTTCAGAAATGTAGAGGATATAAATGGAATCAGCATTGGAGGACGAAACATCAATAACATTAGATATGCAGATGATACAGTATTAATTGCAGACAATGCGCAGGACCTGCAACAATTAGTAGATGCGGTTGTTGTACACAGTGAGCAACTGGGGTTAGAATTAAATTGTAAAAAGACTCAGGTTATGATCGTCACTAGGAAGAAAGCAGTGCCACAATGTAATATACAAGTAAATGGAAATATTCTTCAACAAGTGAATCGGTACAATTATCTTGGAACAGTCATAACATCTGATGGGAGATGCCTTGAAGAGATTAGAACAAGAATCGCCATGGCGAAAGTAGCCTTTAGCAAGATGAAAAACATTCTGACCAATAAAAAGATGTCAATTGAAACGAGAAAAAGAGTGTTGAGGGGATACATAGGGCCTGTTCTTTTGTATGGATGTGAAACTTGGACAATGAGCAGTCAAGCTGAAAAACATCTGATGGCTGCAGAAATGTGGTTTCGGAGGAAAATGCAAAGAATACCATGGACAGACAGAAAAACCAATGACCAAGTACTACAGGAGACAAATGAACATCGTAAACTGATTAGAGAAATTAGACGTAGACAGTCAAAATTTTTTGGACATGTTAGAGAAGAAATGGATTGGAGAACTTTGCGACAACTGGCAAGGTCGAAGGGAACAGACCAAGAGGAAGACCGAGAGGAAAATACCTGGATGGCTTGGCCACATGGCATGGACGAGACAGGAACACTGAGCTGATCCACGACACTGGTGATCGAGTGAAATGGCGAGTTATGACAGCCCACGCTTTCCGGCATGGCACATGATTGATTGATTGACTGCATGTTCGGAGTGATGGCAGGTGACTATGTCCCAGAGTTGACCGGTTTTTGCCTTATGCAGAAATGCGTGGCTGCTGGGCTTCTGGTTGACTGCCACTGCCATCAGCGATGAACTGTATTGTGTGGGTGGACATCTAGGAAACATTCAAATAGGAAAATGGCAGCCGATTCCATCAGAGATGAACTGGGTGTTTCGTGGGGGACTGGTGTGTTGACTTTCTGGTGGCGGCATTATGCTCAGTGTATTTGTGCGGGCTGTTGTTTGTCGAGACTCCTGTATTTTCCACTTTTCACATTGGGCAGTGGGGAGCGTTTTGTGTGATATTCACTGGCACAGAAATGGAGCATAATGGGGACGATCCGTTGCTGTGAAGTTGGAACTGTAACTAACTAACGTTAGAAACTTTAGAATTCTGCAATAACTTAGAAATCTAGATGTCCGGTAAGAAGTTAGGTGCATTAGAATTCTGCAATAACTAAGCAATTTAGATGCCCGACAGGACGTAAGAATTTTGCAATATCTAATCACTTTAGATGCCCGGCAAAACGTAGAAACTTTTGTTTTTGTTTTGTTCGCATATCCTTTACAGGACATCGCTGTCAACATCAGCATCTTTCAGCTTATTGTTGATGTTTTGGCAAGATTACGCTCAGTAGTTTGCTATTGCTTTCTGAGCGACCGGCTCACATACTCCGTAAGTTGCCGACGCGGAGAGAACCGCTAGGATTCTAGCGCAACGTCATGTTACTCACGAGACCTTAGAATTCTCAAATAACAAAGCAATCTAAATCTAGAATCTGGATGCCCGTCAAGGCGTAATAGGCGATATAACTCTGCAATAAACAAGCAATTTAGATACCCGATGAGATGTCTGGAATGTTAGTTTTGTGCTATAACTAAGCAATCTAGATGTCAGGCAAGACGTAAGAAACGTTAGAACTCTGCAATAACTAATCGGCTCACATGCCCTGCAAGGCGTTATAAACTATAGAATTCTGCAGTAACTAAGTATAATAACTAAGTAATCTAAGTTCCAGGCTAAAGGAAACAATGAGGCGGCCAGCACCCGTTTTGCCGTCCTGATACAAAAGTATCACGCCAATACAAAAGAAAGAGAGGACAGATGACAATATATTGTCAGTTTTCTTTATAAACGAGGGCCTCGTATTACATGGCGAACCCCTGGCTTGACAGAGAGGTATTGCTATTGACCCCGGCGATGTGGATCAGCGTAGAACCAATCTTCTCTGCTAGTCTGTGAATGGCAGCAGGGCCCGAGCGCGCTCCGCTTGGAGTGCTCTTGATTGGTGCAATAATGGATGTCATTAGGTGGTTCATCTCATCTCGTATCATCATTCTTTATTCTGCTGACATCCTATCGTCTTGTATTAATTTCGTTTTTCTTTTCTTTGAAACTCTCTTCTGTGAAGTTTTTTTTGTTGTTGTTAAATCGATAAGTATATTATGGATGCTATGTGACTGTTTCCTTGATATATGTATTGGGAGGGTGGGGTTTGATGTCCAGAATCTGGACTTTTACTGGGTGGAAGACTAGGACTCGTTGTCGACAACTTTAATCAGACTTTTTGTTTCACTGTGTTCTGGTTGGCAGTTTTATTTTTGTTTTAAAATTCCTGTTTTTGTTGATGTTTTTGTTGTTGTTGTTGTTTAAGCGGCGGCGGGGGATGATGGAGAAGAAGAAGAAGAAGAAGAAGGAGAAGAAGAAGAAGAAGAAGAAGAAGAAGAAGAAGAAGAAGAAGAAGAAGAAGAAGAAGAAGAAGAAGAAGAAGAAGAAGAAGAAGAAGAAGGACGAGGAGGAGGAGGAGGAGGAGAAGAAGAAGAAGAAGAAGAAGAAGAAGAAGAAGAAGAAGAAGAAGAAGAAGAAGAAGAAGAAGAAGAAATAGTAACAGTAGTAGTCGTTGTTGTCTCCAGTATTTATTTGCTTGTTTCAATGTGCATCATGACCACTAACCTGCCCGCTATTAAACCCATCAGAAGGGTTATGATATAACAAGGAAGTGGTAGTGAGGTCGCTGTCACTGATGCGATGCCAGTGGTCAAGCTAAGAGTTTCTGCCTGCATTCATCACTTTTGTTGTGTCTTTACCTTCCAGTGTGTATTTGCTTGTTACAGTGGCGTCTTTAAATGTGAGATACATGTAGTGTGGTCACTAAACCGCCCGCTGTTCAACCCACCAGTATAGTTAGGATATAACAAGGAAATGTTAATCAGGTTTGGTCCACTGGTGTGATGCTATAGTCAAGCTATGCGTCGCTGCCTGTGCTCATCTCTTTTGCTGCATTCTTTTTTCTCCGGCATTATTAGCTTGAATAAATTCGGTATTTATACAAGCGACACGCGTATTCTGATCACTAAACGCCCCACTATTGATTCCACCAGTAAAGTTAGTACATTATAAGGAAGTATTGGTTATTGTCACTCAATGAATGATTGATTCCTATGGCTATCTATATCGTAGTGTGAAACACATCATCATCATTATGGCTGCTTCATTGTTTCCCAGGAACCATGCTTTTAAGTACTAACCTTACAAAATCAGTGAACCGTCTGGTCAAGGCTCTTCGATGTCCGAGATAGGCAATTGAACATGGCATAGAGTCGGCGTTATCCCGCTGCCCTGGAAAACTATTAGGAAAGAAAACCTACGTACGTGTAGATACAGTTCACTGTTTTGAATGGTAAGTGCGCAAATGACCAAACGTTACCCAAATGTCTGCCACAGACGTACATACTAAACTTTAAGGGGCATAACTAGGTATGACGCGCTCCCCTTGAAAGATCAACGAAGAACGGGAAGACATTAGAGGCGGATATCTGATCCTAAGTCAGGACGATGCTATTTCACGACGATATCACTGCTAGACCCAACACGTGGAACCACCAGCATGCCCCGGAGACCGATGACGAGAGTTGCTCTAATGGAATTGTAAAACAGCCATCACAAATCTGCACGAACGGTCTCCGAAAAAACCCGGTTGCTCGGATCATCCCGGCATCGGAAGGAGTCAAACGAAATATTTACACACGTATCCGCAAAAAACCATTCGTCTTTCTTAACAACCGTTGCCGGGCAACGGATCAAAGGTTTCGGTATGTAAATGGTTTCCCTATCTGAACAGAGGAAACGAGACTTTCACAAGGAACTATGATGAATGGTGGAGCTAACTGCAGTTTAATTACGTTTGATTACATGGGTAATGGCCGAGTGAGGGCAGCAGCTCCGATGGGACATCGTCGGCCGCTTTAGGACACTGGCTATTTTCAGATATATGCTGATGGAATATATGTGTGTTGTCTGCGCGTGTACAGTTATGTGCACGTTCGTGTATGTGTGTTGTAAGCATGCGTGTGTTTGTGCGAGCGCGGCCTCGTGAGTGTATATGCGCGTGTGTGGCTTGTTTGGGTAATACTTTCATTTTTCTTTTCCCATAACCTGCACAGGACATTGCAGTCAACACCAGCAGTTTTCAGCTGCTGTTGATGTACTAGGCAAGTTTTACGTTCAGTAGTTTGCCATTGCTTTCTGAACGGCCGGCTCACATACCTCCGTATGTAACCAGTGCGACGCGATCCACTGCCGAATCTCGCGCAGCTGTGTTTCGTACGTGGCTATACGGAACAACGTCCGTAACCCCTTTCGCCAGGGTAATACTGCTTGAGTAATACAGCTCGTCATTAATGTGGAGGTAACAGATAATCACACAGTGCGAAGGTACTATCCCTAGACCAGTGGTTCACAACGAGCGAGGGGCCGATCTGGTCGAAGGATTCCACGATATAAAGTTATGTTATATAGTAAGCATTTTTAGCATTGGCAAGCCGTGGTCACGTTTCCGAATCCCCATCGAGGTGGGATTTTTTTCTTTTTTTAAACTGGCGTGTATTCTCAGGTTGACCCAGCCAAAGACTAGCAACAGGAAATGTTCTGGCGAGTAATGGTGACCGGCGTGATGCTGACCCCATCATGCCCGAGTGCTGACTGGTCTATATCAGTCTGGGGATAACACCATATACATATCCAACAGTCTCAAGGCGCGCAAATGGATCCCTTACTGTTTTCACTTCTAGAAACGGAATCGATGCCGCGCGCGTACATGGACAGATGCGTCGGCAGGGGTGAGTGCAGGAGGGGAACTGACGATGGCAGACACAGGGTTAAATAAGTCAGTTAACTCTTTCAGTCCCAAAAAATATTAACTGCTGTCCAGAGGATAACATAAGTATTATACAAAAATCCCACATGTATTAATTTCAAGGAGGATAAATATATACAGTTGGTTGAGGCCATCCGCACTAATGGGATATAAGGACGCAAGCAAAATATACACGCCTTTAAAAAACAAATATCGGACGCTGTTAAATTTATTTAGCGTGCTATCAATAAACTGCAATGGCACTTTGCCGTCTTGAGAGACGATAGTTTGTTACACTGTGCTTCAAAAGAGGCACTATAACTACAACCCATAGTCGAGACCAGGCATGGATTTTTACCTCACCATACAACAAAGCCTGGGCTGAATAGTAAAGACCATATGTTGCCCATGCAGCATGATCGCCTTCGGCCTGCCTAGTTTACTCCAGAGGAAAGGTAACACCAACACATCTGGAACAAGACAAGGTACAGAAGCTGCCGGATCAGCAATGCAATGCTCTTTACTGTGCGCCTATCGGAGCTTCGATCCCAGACCAGTTGCCGACCAAGACTTAGGGTCTGGTCTGCCCTGCCATGAAATTTAGTCTTTAGGCTGCATTTCCTCACAATAGGGTAAGGCTTGGACCCTCCCAATTGAGCTCCTCCGCCAGAAACCGTTGGCATAAAGTGGGGTGTCGGGTTTGGTGAGTGTCGATGCTATCACTAACTGTAATGTGTGGCACAATGTGGGGTGTTGGCACTAACCGTAATGTGTGGCACAATGTATTAGTCCTTCTCTATTAGTCCACCTGTCACGGAAAAAACTGCAGTTTAATGATTCCTTGATAACTTACATATTAAAATACAAGGAAGGAGAAGGGTTAACAATCGTGTACTTCATTCTGAGAGGAGGACGAATAAAAGATCATTGACCGACACAGATATGAAAATAGGATACAGGTGTTCGCAGAGTCATTGCCTGACGATCGGAACGGACACGGAGAAACGGGACGATCGCGCTGGGGACACACGACCGGAGAAAACGATCAACGAGTGAAGTTGCTTTGAAGTATTCGCGTACGGGGAAACTCAGGGAACAGCGTAACAGCGAATGAAACGAGCAACTAATCACTACGTGAATTCACCGCCTTGTGATGTACAGGATACGTCAAGATGCGACTGTTGATGTATGGACATCCAACAATCACGGAAGAACGGGAGACCCAATATAAATAGTAGCAACTGGGGTTGCTAGTTAGTGTGTGTTCCAAACTGGGCTGAATGAGATATGCTCCTGAGTGGGGAAAGAAATACACGTCCCTAATGGTTTAAAGAAGAGGGGATATTAGTGTGTTATTCGCTAGTGTATTTCGATTCCAGGAGCATAAGTGCATATATAAGGTATTAATATCTTAGTGTAATAGTAGCATAGGGATATAGGTGTTTGTTCTTAACGTGTGATATTGCATTCGTTTATCTAGTCGTGTAAACTTTAGTGCACTCAGAAATCGTATGTCCGTATGTTTTTCGGAGGCTTTTCAGTATGGCTAGAGAAGGACTCTCACATAAGAACATTATATGAAGCAGACTCATATCACCAGATTACCTATCTTCTCCACAGGTTCAAATCCCCCTATTGAAATCAGAGAAGAGATGAAGGTTACTGCACTTGAGCAAATAAAGTACCTACTTAGAACCAACAAGAACATAGACATGTTTTAATATGAAGAAGTGATAACTTAACGTCAAATACAGAACACTGTATGCTCAAACGAATATACAACTAAAACCCTTAAAAGGAAAAGACGTTAACCTGTGGCAAGCAGGGATACTTAAAACTGCATGCAATTGCACTGTGCCGAAACATTAAACTTTATTAACAATAGACATGGTGTAGAACATTCATAGTAACTCTAGACAATGTTGGATAGTGGCGGTGTGTATTCAGAGGTGGATTATAATACCGTCCAAACCGGGAAATATATGAACTTCAGTGACTTACCAAATCGGATTATTTTCTGGTGATAAGACATTGAACAGTTGTTTTCTTCAAGAATTGGATTAAGTCCAGACTCAAGCAGGAGGAGATCATTCAGGGTGAGATCACTCCATTTCTGTGTGTGCTGTCCTGTGTTTTGGCCGACAGAAGAGGCGAGAAGAACTACGGCACATACGAAGTCAACCGTCCTATCTTGCATTCACACTAGTAGACAATACCAACTACATATACACAGTCCATACATACACCAGACATAGTTTTTATTAATAAATCTTTTATTTATCGTTGAAAGGAACTGTTGTCGGAGTATGTGTTGAGGGAATAACAGAGAGAGTGAAAGAAATAGATATATGGAAGGGAAGACAGAAGGGAGGAGTGTAGACAGAAGTCAGTCAATAATCCCAACAGATAATAAGTTTGAAGATGTGCTTGTTGATTCCACATTCCTCCCGGGAAAACAAGTGACACCGCCTCTATTAGTCCTTCACTATTAATACTTCTCTTTTAATATTCTCTATTAGTCCCTCTCAATCTCCAAAATGGTGGTTAGGCATTTGAACCGTTAGGTCTCTGGAATGTTTATGCCTCTGGCTACGGTTTTCAGTCGCATTTTTCTCATGCTGGACTGGTAGTGCATGGGTCCGCCGCCCTTCTATTGAGTTGAGTGTTTGACTGTCAGCTGTGAATTTCGTTTGGAATGTTTTTACATCTGCCCGCGGTTGTCGTAGCGTGAACTGCATGTTCGGAACGATGGCGGTCGGCCTGTCACTTGGAAGTGACTGGATTGTCTTTTCGGTTCACGAGTGCATATTTCTCGGAGACTCCTGTGGGTCGTCGCTGGAGCTACGGTGTTCGTGATTTGTGCGATGCTGTCAGGGGCCGCCCTGCCAAAAGGGACCGAGCCATATGGAATAAATCTCGGAGCAATTAAGTCGATCCTCTCGACTTTTAATGTAGTAATGTGTGGCTGCTGGTTTTCTAGTGACTGCCGCTTCCATTGACGATGAACTGTATTTTCCGTGGAGGAATTTTGTGTTGGCATTCCGACTGCAGCATTATGCACAGTGTACCTGTGCGGGCTGTTGGCTCCTGTCTATTCCACTTTTCACAAAGGGCAGTGAGGAGCATTTTGTGTGATATTCACTGGCACAGGAACGGAGCATAATGGGGACGACCCGGTGCCGTGAAGTTGGAACTGCGACTAACTAACTAACTAACTAACTAACTAACTAACTAACTAACTAACTAACTAACTAACTAACTAACTAACTAATACTTCTCTATTAATATTTTCTATTAATACTTCCGTATTAGTCCTTCTATATTAATACTTCTATATTAGTCCTTGTCTATTAATACTTTACTATTAGTCCGTCTCTATTAGTCCTTCTCTATTAGTCCTCTATTAATACGTCTATATTAGTCCTCTATCAATACTTCTCTATTAATATTTTCTATTAATGCTTCTCTATTAGTCCTTCTATATCAATACTTCTATATTAGACCATGTTTATTAATACATCGCTATTAGTCCGTCTCTATTAGTCCTTCTCTATTAATATTCTCTATTAGTCCTTTTCTATTATTATTCTCTTATAATACTTCTCTATTAGCTCTTCTCTATTAATACGTCTCTATTAATACGTCTCTATTAGCCTTTCTCTATTAATACTTCTCTATTAATACGTTTCTATTAGTCCTTGTCTATTAATACTTCGCTACTAGCACTTCTGTATGTTCTTCTATCTATATATATAAAAGAGAATGTTTATTTGTGTCTTTCCAGCACGAAAGAAAATGGCACGAGCTTAAGAAACAGACGAATAAAGGTCCCGCCATCTTGCTGCAAGGGAACTCACTCTCTGATTAAACCAGAAATTACTTATGAACAGTTGTTGTTCTCACTCGCGCGGATGCAACTGAAATAGTTAGTTAGTTTAAAATCACTTTTTAATTTTTGGGAACGGGAACGTGAGCATGGGCCGAATATGAATTAAATGAGGCGCTCCCCGCCAGCGGCTGGGCGAAGCCGGGTCGTCTAATTTTTAATACTTACCTATTAATACTTCTCTATTAGTCCTCCTTTATTAGTCCTTCTTATTCTCCATAATTTAGTTTCTCGTTTCTGCTCACTATCCAATCCATTGCAACTGAAACACCCCTAATCCTCCCCCCCCCCACTCCCCTTGGCGTAGTAATTAGAGCACCATCACGGTGGTTCAGAAATCAACCTTCAGGAGTTGCCCGGATTCTTGCCACTAAAATCTGACGGGCTAAAGAGAAAACCACGTATCACCCCCCCCCCCCCCTCATTCCTTCCTTCCTTCCAATGTCTTCCTCCACTTCCTCTCCCTCCACAGCACTTCCCATCCATGGTATCATGCACTGATCTGTCAAACCTGATAAGGAAACGAGCAGAAGAAGCGTGCCAGCATGTCCAAGCACTGTCTCTATTCCCATCAGTAACCTGCTGGCACGCAACATCCGCCCCGGCCACCCAACAGATTGCATTTCCTGCATCCTGCATTGTTATCGCGGTGGCCAAACAGTACGTCTGTAACTGATATCTGCACGGATGACAGATTTCGCTGTCTGCCTCTGGTTGTGATCCCGGCATAGGGTTGGGCACACTGTGCAGGAACAATTGGTTTCCAATTATATCACATTGCACGGATCAAGTACAGAGTGAAAAAAAAGGTATTTCTTTTTGTTTAACTTTCTATGGAATTTTCGTATCTAACTGCAGTCACTTTTGCCATACTATTACCCTATGGGCATTAAAATGAAGTCTGATAATGGTGAAATGCCTAGAACTCTGGGAAGAACCATTACTAAACCAGGTCGAATCCAACACAGTCCGTATGTGTTGTGCTAAATCTGGACCTGGTTAAACCCGAATATCCCTGTCCAATCAATCCGGAAAGCGTGGGCGGTCATGACTCGCCATGTCACTCGATCACTAGCGTCGTGGATCAGCTCAGTGTTCCTGTCTCGTCCATGCCATGTGGCCAAGCCATCCAGGTATTTTCCTCTCGGTCTTCCTCTTGGTCTGTTCCCCTCGATCTTGCCCGTTGTCACTAAGTTCTCCAATCCATTACTTCTCATAACATGTCCCAAAAATTTGAAATTTCAGCACCAGTATTGAACACCCGGTTATTATATGAGATTGGAAAGGGAATGACAGCTTGCAGCACAGTTCCTGCGAGGATGGTACTTTGCGACCGGGTCTGTAGGAGAGTCCCTACACTAATATAACTCCGACAGAAGGAAGCCCTTTCCTAGGGTTGGATCATCTGAAAGTCAATATATCGGTCTGAAGTGTTAAAAAACCCACATTCTTACAGAGTATTTACTACCAACCAACCAGCCAGCCAGCCGCATATACACGCGTTTAGACGAGGAGCCAAGACCTGCCCTCGTCGAGGGAGCCTGAGGAATTAAGGCCGCCTGGCTAGTGCCGCGCCGCGAACTGTGCCAGTTAGGGTTTTCTTATTTCCCCGACAGAAAACAAATCCACACCTTACCGAGGATTCGAACCCGAGACTCCCGAATTAGAATCCGGCATTCTAGCCACTAGATAAGCCGCTCCTCTGATTATCCTAAAACATCACATACCCATAGCAGATTCGTGGAGATAGTAGATCAGTTTACATATCTAGGCTCTGAGGTAAACAGCAAGATTAGGAAATCGACATCAAGATTGGTAAGGTAGCAACAACAATGAACAGGTTAACAAAAAGATTATGGGAGAATAGGAAACTGACTGCCAAAGCAAAAGCCCTTGTCTATCAAGCCTGTCTCCTTAGTACACTACTTTATGGCAGTGAAGCCTGGTCAGCTTACTCACACCAAGAGAAATGTTTAAACAGCTTTCATGTGCCGTGCCTGCGAAGAATACTTGGTATTAAGTGGCAAGACAAAATCACAAATACTGAAGTATTGGAAAGATCAGGTTGTGTGACGGTTTGTTCCATACTCAGTCTTCGTATATTTATATGGATAGGACACGTTAGTAGGATGGATGATGGTAGAATACCAAAGGACATCTTTTTTGGTGAATTACATATGGGTAAAAGATCTCGGGCCGGTCTCCCTGGTCTAGAGGTTACACGACTTTCTCCGTAATCTCGTATACTCTCGTAAGTAACGTGACGTTGCGCGAGAATCGGTAGCGGTTCTTTCCGCGTTGGTAACTTAGGGGTATGTGAGCCGGTCGCTCAGAAAGCAATGGCAAACTGAGCGTAATCTTGCCAAGAAATCAACAATCAGCTGAAAGATGCTGATGTTGACAGCGATGTCCTGTAAAGGATATGCGGGGGAAAAAAAAAAGGATATGCGGGGGAAAAAAAAAAGATCTCGGGGCCTCCACTACGATACAAAGATGTGTGTAAACGGGACAAGATTGATACAGGCATTGATATTGCACAATAGGAGTTAGTCACTGCTGAACGTGTGCATGGAGGGCAAAAATAAATGAAATAAAGGCAAATGAGACAATGATTGCAGCTAAGTCACACACCGAGCGAATGAGACGTGAGATGGTAGAAATGACCATGTGTTCACATGCAACCATTTTGGACGAACATTTACAGTGCAAATTGGTCTGATCAGCCATATTGGCTACCGCCATGGGTTGTAGTTTTTATGCCGTTTTGAAGTACAATGTAACAAACTAATGTCTGTCAAGAAGGCAATGTGCCACTGATGTAGTCACATGGATAGTGTGAACTTCACACACTGCTAGTCAAATGGACATTGTGAACATCATATACGCGTCTTCACATGGATAATGTGAAAATCAAACGCTACTAGTCGAATGGTTAGTGTGAACACCATACACTACTAGTAAAATGGATAGTGTGAACATCAAACACTACTAATGAAATGGATAGTGTGAACATCAAACAGTACTAGTGAAATGGATAAAGTGAACATCAAACAGTACTAGTGAAATGGATAGTGTGAACATCAAACCTACTGAAATGGATAGTGTGAACAAAGAAACACTAATAGTCAAATGGATAGTGTGAACATCAAACACATGTATTCACATGGGCATTGTGAAAACCAACACTTGTAGTCTAATAATAGTTACTGAGTCTTCACCACCCAGATAACTGAACACCCAGTTCCACACAGCCCACACAACACAACACCCCGCCCCTCACCACCCACACAACACAACACCCGGCCCCTCACCACCCATACAATGCAACACCCGGCCCTTCACCACCCACACAACACAGCAGCCGATCCTTTACTACCCACACAACACAACACCCGGCCCTTCACCACCCACACAACACAGCAGCCGATCCTTTACTACCCACACAACACAACACCCGGCCTTCACCACCCACACAACACAGCAGCCGATCCTTTACTACCCACACAACACAACACCCGGCCCTTCACCACCCACACAACACAGCAGCCGATCCTTTACTACCCACACAACACAACATCCGGCCCTTCACCACCCACACAACACAGCAGCCGATCCTTTACTACCCACACAACACAATAACCGATCCTTCACCACCCACACAACACAACAACCGATCCTTTACTACCAACACAACACAACAACCGATCCTTTACTACCCATACAACACAACAACCGATCCTTTACCACCCACTCATCACAACAACCAGCATCTGACAACCTAACCGGATGCACTCACCAAAACCCCCGCCAGCAATTTACAAAGAAACAACCATCTCCCCGGCCACACGCCCCAGGTTCTCATTCTCCCGATGCTGTTGTTGACCCTGCGCTTCACGTCACAGGTCAGCACCACCATACCGGGCGCCAAATAAAAGATCCGGTCTCATAATTAAGGCGAACCAGACCCTGTGATAACACTGCAGTCACGTGACACGACTCCAGCACAGTATGCTTAGACACACACTTGAATCAGCCGTCACGTTTGGCAAACAGCTCCCAACTCTGTACCCTCCAATGAAAACAGACAAGTCTATCGATAGCCGGTCAATGAAACGTCTTTTTTTTTAAAACATAAACATCTCTTTTCCCGCCTACGTCAACTATCCCATTGCAGCATCGAACTAAATAACTCGGTTACGTGTAGTCACAGAGATACTCAAGTAATCACCGTTATATAATCAAACATGTAAAGTAATGGATACCTCCATACGCCTTATGAACATTGGGCATATGGTGCAAGACGCCTATTTCTTATACACCAATCGGTAGCCGGGGGATGAAGTGGTTGGCATTACTATTCCCCGTCATACCACCCTTCGATCTTGACCAAGGGGAGGACCGAGAAGTAAATACCTGGATGGCTTGGCCACATGGCATGGTCTAGACAGGAACAGTGAGCTGATCCACGACTCTGGTGATCGAGTGAAATGACGCGTCATGACCGCCCACGCTTTCCGGCATGGTACATGATGGATGGTCATATCACCAAATCGGCACTTGGTGATTTTGGGAGCAGACTGCTTTGCGTTGACTTCGATTGTATGGACATCGGTCGTTCAGAAAGCAATGGGAAATTATTGAACGTAAAAATTGCCTAGTAAATCACCGTCCAACAAAAAAATCACTAACTGACAAAAATGATGTGGTTGATTGCGACGCCCTGTAAAGAACATGCAACCAACTCTAGTCACAAGCTTCTAGTAGTAACACGGATGTTAAAGAACTCCTCTTGTATTCATACCGTTATTAAAGACCGATTTCACCACCTCACCAAATGGCCCTTGAACCACCTGCCACAAAGAACCAGGCGAAAGGAATATGGTGGATACAAAGGAGCAATGGGAAGAACACATAAAAGATGGCGTGATGATAATAAGAACACACTTTAAACTTTAAAAAATGACGACCGGCTTAAGAACGTATTTTATAATATTTTAGTAAGAGCAAACAACACATCCTTACATGTTCCCTCAAAACTTCATTGAGATAACAGGTGACGGAGAAGGATACCAAAGATGAAGAAGAAGAAGAAGAGGAAGAAGAAGAAGAAGAAGAAGAAGATATAGGAGGAGGAGGAGGAGGAGGAGGAGGAGGAGGAGAGAGGAGGAAGGAAGGAGGAGGAGGAGGAGGAGGAGGAGGTGTCTAGCAGACGTAGTTAACCTGTTTGTTTGAAATAATCCTGAAGTAGCTGTAAGGATACTAAAGAAATCATCATCTAGTAGTTGCAATGGTTAAAGAAATTAAGACTCTAGTAGTTGCAAGGATACTATAGTCTGTTCAGAAATGAATGCCTTTATTTACAATCAATGTTTATGAAAACTGTCTGTTGCATTATTATGAAAGTTTTCCTGCCGTCTTATATTTATCCCCACCCAAGGAATATGTCTTTGATAGGTCCAAAGGCAACTTAAATCATCGAAAGCGGCGACATTTCTTTGATGTTTTGGCGAAAATGTAGTGAATTCACGTTAATAAACTAGTCTTACAGTAAAGCACGTCATTTCGGGTAACGCACAAGTACAAGGCGTAGCCAGATTCGTATGGGAGTGGGTGCAATAAAAAAAAACGTCGCTTAAAAGTCGACAGGGTCGACTGCATAGCACCGGGTTTTTATCCCATGTGGCTCAGTCTCTTTCCGCAGCGCGGAAAGCGTCGCACAGAGCACTAACTCCGTAGCTCCAGCGACGACCCTCGGGAGTCTCAGAAAAAATGCACTCGTGAAATGAAGGACGCAGCCGGGACTCGAACATACAACCTTCGGAGCCCGAGTCAGACGGCTTGACCACTTCACCACGGAGACTCCCGAGAGGGGTGCAATGTGTAATATTAGTAAAGACAGAGAATTTACAGAATCATGGGTTAATAATATGTAAATTGACAGGAAAGTAGAAGGAATATATTTCTTACCTTATTTTTCATTTCCTTCTTGTTTCTTCAGCTGCCGGTTAATAATGTGTACACAAGGAGTCATGTTACCTAGGATGCATTTAGCTTTTTATATTGAGTTCGTGAAAGCTTCCAAATAGCTATGCGTTAATGTGCGTATGGAGTGACCAGAAATGATACCAGCAATTTAGTCATCATATGACAATTGTTAAGGATCTGTTCAGCTGTCTGTGTAGTTTGTTCACACTTACACATGGGTGACAGATCCGCTTTGAGTCTTCGTGAAAGATTGTCTACTCTGCTGTTTACCGTTCAGAGACGGAACATGATTACCTGTTTTGCACTACGAAAATAGCTGTCAGTGTCTCTGTAGTGGGCTTTCTTCTTAACGACCAAGATGTTGGTCCTCTTTTCATTGGAGAATATAGATTGATTCGTATGTACTTATGTGTATTGTCCCCTAATTTGACAACGTGTTTGCTCTCACGTTTCTTGTTATGCCACAATATGTCAGTTTCAACCACAATATTACTCTTCTGTTGGTATTCAATACGTTTAGTTTGTGCGCACGCGCGCGCGCACGCGCGCGCGTGTGTGTGTGTAGTTTCAATACCAGTTGTTTGTCACCGCAGCTGTGACCGATCTGGCATCAGACAATGTCGCTTTTTGTTATAACCTGTTGGTATGGGAGCCGGTCTTTCAGAAAGCAATGGCAAACTACGGAATGTAAACTTGCCAAGACATCAACAACAGCAGTGCTGGTGTGGACAGCGATGTCCTGTAAATAGGATATGAAAAAAAAAAAGTTTCAAGTGAATACTGGAGAATTATTACTACTCACACAAATACTGAAGAAATCGGGAATTACTATCCGCGTAAATGTTGAAGAAATCAGACATAACTATTCAAGTGAACACTGAAGAAATCAGACTTTACTGATGACACGGATACTTAAGAAATCAGACATTGCTATTTACTCGAATACTGAAGAAATCAGATTACTATTTGCATGCATACCAAAGAAATCCTCTCTCCCATAACAAGCCCTCAGCCAATACCTGTACCATAAACTAATCATTACCATTCATATGTAAATAGTAAAAGAACCATTTACAAAATCTGTGGCGAACTTGGGTAAATGGTGCTAGTCCATTATTTTATAGACCAATCGGCACTGGGTCGCTGACGTGGTCAGTATCACGCCGGCCACAGATAAATCAGTCAATACTATTCAATTGGATTTCAAAGAAATCAGTCATAACTATCCCCACGATAACAACAGCAATGAGTCGCAGGTAGTGCATCTATCAGCAAGGATTAAGCGGGCGCGTTAGCTAAGTTATAGACAATTGACAGTGGCATTAGCACGGACAGGCGCGAGTTTGACGCCTCCTGGGCTCGAGTCCTGCTAAGTGAAGACAAGACTGGCCACCTATCAACCCATGCATTCATTCATTCAGTAGCATGTCCTTTGCAGAACCTCGCTCCCATAACAACCTTCCGGAAAACCTCTCCATGACAAGCAAGATGTCCCGCGCCCGAAACACCCATCTGGAGACCATCCGCCACATCTTGCACCCATCTTCTCTTTTACCTTCCTCTTCCTCTCTTCCCAGGCATATAAAAAAAATTGTTTGCATATCCTTTACAGGACATTGCTGTCAACATCAGCATCTTTCAGCTGATTGTTGATTTCTTGGCAAGATTACGCTCAGTAGTTTGCCATTGCTTTCTGAGCGGCCGGCTCACATATCGATATTCGAACCACTGCTGATTCTCACCGTCGTCACGTTACCCACGAGAGTATACGAGATTACGGAGAAAGGTCGCTAACCTCTAGGCCAGGAAGCCAGCCCCAGGCATATACCCCTCCATTATTGTTCTCTCCAAACTCTCATGACGTTTCAAGTGACCACAATATATCAATTTTCTTTGTTTTATCGTCTTTAATAGAAAACCCTCATCAATATTCAGTTCTTGAAGTATGGATGCATTTGTTCTTGTTTTAATCCAAGATATTCTTAGAACTCGTCTATAACATTTATATTCAAAGGTATTTATGCGCTGTTCAGCTTGTTTAGGAAATGTCCAGGTCTCACAGGCGTATCTTGCAATAGGAAAGATGCTGTCATTTAAAACTGTCATTTACTGCCAATATAGTACCTTGCGGTGTATGGCAGAGGGGTCTTTGAGCCTGAGGAATAAAGGCCGCCTGGCTAGTGCAGTCGCCGCGAACTGTGCAGGTTAGGATTTTCTTTTTGCCCCCGGGAAAGATGCATGCTCTTAAAAATCAAATTTCTTAAGTTCTATCTGTCCCACTCCATAATTTATTCAGCTGATTTAGTCTCTGAAGAGCAATTGATGTTCGTCTTTTAGTTTATATCATTGTGTCACCATTGTTGGTAATTAATGACCCAAGATATATTTCGAAATGTTCCACCACCTCCAATCTTTCCCCCATTAACATATATTTCTTTCTCCATAGTAGTTTTATCTGTATGCATTATCTGTGTTTATGCTATGTTAAGATATCAGTTCCCAGGCATCCAGGCCTACAAAATGTGATAGCGCTATCACATCACACACCCATAGCAAGAAATTACTTTAGGACAATTATTGTTATATTTC
>JACEFZ010003406.1:27500-90000 GCA_014155875.1 Cepaea nemoralis | reverse complement strand
CACACACACACAACACACATTGAATACCAACAGAAGAGTAATATTGCGGTGGAAACTGACATATCGTGGCATAACAAGAAACGTGAGAGCAAACACGTTGTCAAATTAGGGGACAACACACGTGCTTACGAATCAATCTATAAACTTCAATGAAAAGAGGACCAAAATCTTGGTCGTTAAGAAGAAAGCCCACTACAGAGACACTGGCAACAATTTTCATAGTGCAAAACAGGTAATCATGTTCCGTCTCTGAACAGTAAACAGCAGACAGACAATTTTTCACGAAGACTCAAAGCGGGTCTGTCACCCATGTGTACGTGTGAACAAACTACACAGACAGCTGAACAGATCCTTAAAAATTGACACATGATGACTAAATTGCGGTATCATTTCTGGTCACTCCATACGCACATTAACGCACAGCTTTGTGGAAGCTTTCACGAACTCAATATAAAAAGCTAAATGCATCCTAGTAACATGAATACGTGTGTACACATTATTAACCAGCTGCTGAAGAAACAAGAAGGAAATGAAAAATAAGTTAAGAAATTTATTCCTTCTACTTTCCTGTCAATTTACACATTATTCACCCCATGTCTCTACATCAAGGGAATAAAAAAAAAAAAAAACTAAATGCACACAGAACAGGGAGGAGTACTTCCCCCTAATTCAAGAGACGGAACTAAACGCCGAAATAGCCGGCCGCCTTTTTCAGTGATTGATTCTGTTCTGGAAATGAAAGGTTCATAAGATGGCAGTGACCGTGACGAAACAACAGTACTAATTTACACGTGTCAATTACTGTCCAATGAGTATGACAGCAGTTTGTGTGTGCGCGCGCACAGCATCGATGGGGTTCAAATGTCCTAGATAGTATCTGGAACAGAAGTGGTTATGCACATCTTCCACATACAATTATGGGGGTCGTGGGTCACAATAGATTACGCAGCCATACGTACTCGGAATGTAACTCTATTACTCACGCCATTGTAATTAAACATTATGTCATAACACAACACACTGTTATGCGGAAAGCGCAGAGATAAAGATACATGTCACAAAGACTTGAAAGCCAACATATAAACACATACACATTTGAAATAACAATAAACACTCTACATTCCAACTATAACCCGGAGTGTTGAACAATTGAAATAATAATAAACACTTTACATCCCATTTATAACCCAGAGTGTTGAACAATTGAAATAGCAATAAACACTCTACGTCCCAGCTATAACCCGGAGTGTTGAGCAATTGAAATAACAATAAACACTCTACACCCTGACTATAACCCAGAGTGTTGAAAAATTGAAATTACAATAAACACTCTACACCCCAACTATAACCCTGAGTGTTGAACAATTGAAATAACAATAAACACTCTACACCCGAACTATAACCTTGAGTGTTGAACAGGTGTCCTGTGTCCATCTTCGTGCTCGTCGACCACTGCCTGTTCTTTCGGGAGCCACACCTCCCATGAACGTTCTTCATTATACAATTATCTATTCAGAATAGACAGTGAGTAAGTTGAAAAACTGTTGGAACTTTTTTTTTTTCCCAAGGAATTCTTGCTAAATATTGCCGATTCAAGGAATTCTTGCTAAATATTGCCAAGTGAAAACAATCAAAGAAGACATGACAACATAGTTTAAGAAAGACCACAACATCAGATGGACAGATTCTATCAAGTGTATACTACACACATTCAAACTCAATGCAGTCCAGGTGTCCATTCATAGACACTGATCGGCACTCATATGAGGCACAACAAAGAGGTAGAAATTAGAGGACCAAAACAAGCAAGCTATGCTCATACCAGGATTCAAACCTGTAGCCGCCAAATGACGACAGCGCGTCGCCAAATGAATAAGTTACTTTCCCAGTAGATACTCCACATAAGTGTTACCATAGTGAGGTCTATCGTCCACCTAATCTACAACAATAAAATATTTGTTCCCAGCGGTTTGTTAACATAATACGTCTCAGACATGCCAATCACCCAAGGACAGATCAAATAACCCAAGGACAGATCAAATAACCCAAGGACAGATCACATAACAGATTCAAATCACAAATAAATCAGACGGCTAGGCTGGGTTCTAGTAAATATTACCAACACATCCAGAAGGGACATGATTGGTTGGCAGGCTGCAATGCGTTTGCGCGGAACACGAAAGTGACAATGCAAGAGACTTGAGATCATTGCACCAACAAACATCAATATACAATTGACTGATACTTATAGACGACACAGGAAAGCAGTAGAAATGAGAGAACACACCATGCAACAGAATCACTGCAGTTCAGGCGTCACATCTGAAAACGTGAATTTTATTTATGATGTGAAGGAAGGGAACTGACCATCCTTATATTTTTTTGTTGTTGTGGCGTAGAATGTATACATACTTAAAACATTATATCCCAACGACAGTATATGTCATCTGGCTGTCTTCGCCTCTTTGCTCAATGGCACACGTGGACCAGTGGACATCGTCTATAAGTCAATCGATTAAAGTACATGGATATTTGATATATTTTTTTTTAAAATTGTGTATCCCTTAAGGGACGCTGCAGTCAACACCAGCATTTTTCAGCTGCTGTTGATGTACTAGGCAAGTGTTACGTTCAGTAGTTTGCCATTGCTTTCTGAACGACCGGCTCCCATACCAGCACGTTATAACACAACGCGACACGGTCTGCTGCACAAATCGGTCGCAGCTGAGCTTCGAACGCCTGGTACCCGGTTCACGAACCGCGTTCGCAAGCCTTTAGCCACGGAGCCGGCATTTGATAGATAGCAAATAAAAAAAAAATCACAAGCAAAAGGCCAGAAAATATTTGAACGCACACACATCGACATCCCGGAGGTGGTCGCCAAAGCGCGGTGGATAGATGCTCGCTTTGCTGACCTGGTGGTCATGGGTTCCTTCTGCAGCTAGGTCAGTTCTGATCTGTACACAGTGACCTGGCCTAACATGGGACCATGAAATATATGGGGAAGCAAGGCGGCCGGCGAGGTAGTGACCACATCACCCACCGAGTGCCGATTGTTCTATACAAAATATAGGTCTAGAACCGGATGCCAGCCAGATGCGCCCGAAGACGTGTAAAGATGGTCCTTTACTTTTACTGTGGAAGCCTCAAGATCATTTATACCATACCGGGATCGCATTTCTTATTTCCTGTCTCTCTTTTCATTTTTCTCCTTCTCTCCCTCTCTCCGTGTATGTGTGCGCGCGCTCTGGTATCTTTGTGTAACTGCATACCGCTGTATGTGTATTTTCACGGCAAACCCTTCTTCTGCTTCTTCTTTCGCCCTTCATCCCTCTTTGGGGCATAGGTGTTCAAGCAACTCACTGCAGTGCGCCCTGTCCTTAGCTATCCCATTCAGCTACGTCCATGTTCTCTCCATATTTCAGTCTATACTTCTCTACTCCGTGTGTTGTTAGGTCTTCCTCTAATTTCTTTTCCCCTCTATAGTTATACTATTCTCAAGTTTTCTAAATGCACATCCTACCCGCCGTCTTGTCTTCATCTCTTAGTTCACTGGTATGTGTCTAGTTCTCTCCACGAGCTCCACATTGGCGCTTCCTTCATACCATTTTAATCCTTCTATTTTGCGAGGGCAAAACATTACTCACAATAATTGCCCACAGCATTTCGATAGAAACATACCCAAAAACAGATAATGGATCAAAAAGGGATACAGGAAGAAAAGAAGATATGCAGACCATTATCTTCACGCGTAGCAATATATCACAGAACAAGCAGCATGAAAGGCACGAGCAGCAAGCTATAGATGGGTTTATTGGCTTTGAAACGCCCAGTGATAGCATACATGGGGACGGCTTATAGCCAATGATAACGGCATATGGAATTCCCTCGTCTTATTGTTGGAATCGTCACAAAAATGGAAATCATCAATAGACGTTTTCGCCTAATGTGGTGTAAGCGGTGCTGGGCAGAGCAACCTAACTTGTTCACGTGAACGCTTCAGTGTGAGAAGGATGTCCCTGATCACACAATATCTCCCCATCCTGTTTACACAAGCAATGGCTTCACAGCGCACACCACCCACAATGGGGCGCGTTGCTGTAACGGGTAAGAAGTTACGCTGACAATGGTGTGACTGGGATCGGACAAGGGTTCGGTGTCTGAGGTCGCCGTTCGCTACGAGAGGGGCAGACTGGGCACCTATTCCTCGGTTCAATCAGGCCTAAATAAGATAACGATTCTAATACAGCACATAGCCACAGCAGGTCGCTAGTACGAGACTTGTCTTTGGTGTATATCAGTCATTGACTCTACAACCATGGTCAGACTGCAAGAACAGCAAGTTAACAGAGGTGTGGCAAAACAAGAACAATATGCGAGAAGCAAAGAAGATTAATAAACCAACACAGAACTGGTGTCGTAAGCCGCTTACACGCTGCAGGATTTATTGAGAAGGGGATCTGAGCACTTATGGACTGAATGGCTCGATGTGCAATGAGGATGATCTGTCGACTAACTAATTAGTCAAGAAATACCAGGCAAGTTAACAATGTATTGAAACATGCTGGTTATGTGACCCGTTATTGACATAATGATATAGCCATTATCAATCACGACGTCTTTACTCTCTAGAAGTACCAATTTCATGAGGTTTGTCAACGCCAGATCCGGGCCCCACAGACAATATTGTTCTGCCGTGACGGTAAATCACTGCCCTAACCACTCTGTACCATCACGGATCAAACTGCGTCCCTATGCTGTGTGCATCTTGGGAGGGAGGTGCCTCACACCTAGTTATATACCCCAGAGGTCAGTGAGTTTGACTTGAGCCTGTATTTGAATAAGGGTTACTGCCTCTTAGCCGGCACTGTGGCGAAGGCGTTACAGACGTAATTCGAAGTCCTGCCCTACCGCGTTCGAAACACAGCTGTGGAAGATTTGGCAGCAGACCGCTTTGTATGGGTGTCGGTCGTTTAGAATGCAATGGAAAACTACTGATCGTAAACTTGCCAAGAAATCACAAACAGCCAAACAATTCTGACGTTGATTGCTACATCCTGTAAAGAATATGTATGCAACTAACAGTTTTACTTCCTCTTGTCTGTCAAGACAGTGGTCCGGGTTTAATCTCCAATAGAGACAGGATTATTATCGGTGTTTCCGACCAGTACGGCTGTACACTAATGCAACGGCCTTAAAGAGTTTAAATACAGTCGCTTCAGGAGAAATAGCACATAACAACACCTTCCTTTACACAGATTTCATGCATGGTCAGGGGTTCCAACTACCCATGGCTAGATGTCCTTTCCTAAAAAGTCGCACTGTAAGCTTCTAACCCACAGCCCCATATGTGGGTCATCGGGCAGGGTGAGCCCACCGCCAAGGCCTTCCACGGCACCCTTCTCATCCCCAGCAATAAGAGCAAAGGTGGTGGTGTACAAGCCTTTCATTCATTATTGTTACCAGCCCTAGGATGCTCCTTGCTGGCCGCTTCCCATCTTGCCTTTAACTGTATAACAGATTATAATCTACTCAAACTGGAACATGTATAAATAGACAAATTAAAATTATATATATAATCAATGTAAAAAACCTGTCATCTACTGCCTACAGTGCCTTGAGGTGTAGGACGGGGGATGGGGGGACGGGGGGGGGGGGGGGGTCTGGAGCCTGAGGAATTAAGGCCGTTTGGCTAGTGCAGTCGCCGCGAACTGTGCAGGTTAGGGTTTCCTTTTTGCCCCCGACAGGGAAAAAAAATTCACACTTTAGTGGGGATTGGAACCCAAGGTGAAACTGGCATTATTAGCCTCTCGGCCATCCAATCCTCATTTTTTTTTCCGCGTTTCCACCCTGTTTCAGGATATTACGGTCAACACCAGCATCTTTCAGCTGTATGTTGATTCCTAGGCTAGATTACGCTCATCAGCACGCCACGACTTTCTGAGTGACCGGCTCCATACTCTCATAAGTCACTGGCGCGACTCGAACCACTTCTAATTCTCGTGCGCTCACGTCGACCAAGAGAGTATTCGGGGTTAACGGAGAAAGCTGCTAACCCCTCGGCTAGGCAGCCGGCCATCCGATCCTTATACAATCACTAATATACAAACTCGGCACTTCAGTCGTGAAGCGGTGAATATCACGCCAAACTCATTTAACTCCTACAGGCCAGCGCCTTTAACTCCTACAGGCCAGCGTCTAGCCACCACGCTACCGCAGGTTTCAAACTCAAATATCCACTGAGAAAACAGTTCAGAATATTAACTACTTCACCCGGTGGATTAATGCAAATTAACTAAATCATTAACATTGACAGAGATGTCAAGTTCCAGCGTTGAATATTCATACACCAGAGACTGCACAACCTCCAGCCTCCGCCTCCCAGCACTAAACAAGGCATGCAAAGAAACCCGTGTAAACATCGTCACAAAAATCAATGTTGGCATATGCATGCAGAATAGAACAGATAAGTGTGCTGTTCCACCGTCTATGACCCACAAGCGGCACCCATCGGAATAATCTTCAGAGTGCCACTAGTACTTGGCATTGAACAGACAGTATGCTTTGTATTCACAGCAGGGGAAATAAGGGTGTATTATCTATAGTTGTCTTTTCAGCTAATGCGTTTGTTCATTTACAATGATGGTCGTTTCGTTTCGAACCCGGCGCTAAGGTAGTTTGAGGTCTTGTCTCCTTAGCCATCATACATTGACGCTTGCGTTGATTTACTTGTCTCACAACGATTGTATACCGAAATAAAGTCGCCTAAAAGTCGACAGGGTCGACTTCATTGCACCGGGATTTATCCCATACGGCTCGGTCCCTTTCCGCAGCACGGAAAGCGTCGCACAAAGCACGAACTCCGTAGCTTTTAGCGACGACCCACAGGAGTCTCCGAAACATACCGAAATCCTATGCGCGATAATGCTCTAACAAAAAACAAAAAAATATGAGCGTCGTTGTGCTCACACAGCCATATACGTATGATTAAATGATTGACAGTATGTAAATCAGGGTGTTATGGATAAATATGACGACCAATAGTATGCAGCTTGATGTGTAAGATTGGCCAATTGAAACCCCTAAATGTTGATCTCTACGGTTGTAAAAGAGCTGTCAAATCCGTAGAATGCGCCCAGCAGACCTCACTGATGACAAAGCCAGTATATAAATGTTTGGAGGAAGAAGAAAAAGCAGGAGAAGGAGGAGGAAAAGGTGGTAGGGAGGGGTGGTGAAGAACATGGGAAAGAAGAAGCGAAAAGAGAATCAGTAGTAAGAAGAAGAAAAGTAAAAGAAACGAAGAAGAAGAAGAATTAGAAGAAGAATTAGAAGAAGAAGAAGAAGAAGAAGAAGAAGAAGAAGAAGAAGAAGAAGAAGAAGAAGAAGAAGAAGATACAAGAAGAAGAAGAAGAAGAAGAAGAAGAAGAAGAAGAAGAAGAAGAAGAAGAAGAAGAAGAAGAAGAAGAAGAAGAAGATACAAGAAGAAGATACAAGAAGAAGAAGAAGAAGGTGGTTGTGATCGATGTTATACTGGTTATCTGTGCCGTACAAAGACAATTTATGCATTTTATGAAGACAATTAATGTGGGACTTCACCCACTAAACGTGCCGTGCCGATCTGTCCGTTTTTACAGCGACCGCAATTTATAAGGTTTCATATTTGATGAGCGCCCTTAATTAACAGATAATAAATGCGCTTCCAATTAGCTACCCGAAAGCCTGCTTGGCCCTTTTCTCCCCTCCATATCCTCATAGTCAAGAAAGAAGTGCAACATGCCAGGAGACAATAAACATAATCAACACACAACAAATTCTATAACATTACCTTCCACTGGATTGTGGTAGACCACGTAATAATTCTCCATTTTCTTCTGCTTCCGGTAGAGGGCGCTGTACATGAACAGATTCAACCGGAATTTCCGGTTGCGCTGTTGTCGGCGTAGATGGTATTGATAGGTTGTGTTGCTGACTTTAGCGGCCGGGCCGAGGTTGTTTTTTAAGTCTGTTCAGTGGGTACCCGCTACCGCCGACTCGATCCGGGGGGTTGACCGTACTGTCCGTCCCGCTTAAACAGTATCCATTTCTTCTGCTGTTGAGTGTATCGGAAGGCAGTGAAGTATTGTGTTTACTGATGCAACGTTCGACCCTTGTCACCGATGCCTCATTTAGTTTGGCGGGCTGGGCGGTTAGTTGGCTGTTGTTGCTTGTTGCAGTGTTGACTTTAGCTCCTCTGGTGAAACAACTGTTCCCGCTGCTGTAATGGCCAGGGGAGTTGTAGTTCCCGTTTAAGCGATTCAAGACCTCGAGGTTATCAAGGCGGTGCCTCTCCGGGCTGGGAGCGCAGCCTTTGGTGTGGAAGTTATTCGTGGCCAAAGATGGCCGGCTGTGGCTGACTTCTGCGTGGCTAACATCGATGAGACCACTGTTTTTGTTGCTGCTTTCCACGCCTACATGAGTGACGCCTCCACGTTTCACGTTCAACATGGTGGAATTCTACTCATCCTAGAAGGACTCCGACAATAAACCAGTACACGTTGGCATTCTGGAGACACTGAGATCCAAGTCAAACTATGTGGATTTTAATCCAAATGTTTTACGAAAGATTCCTTTACGCAATGGTCCAAAGTTAGCTGCATGTCCTGTACCCAACGTCGCAGTCATCCCCATCATTGCTGGCTGTTTGTGATTACTTGACAAATTAAGTTCAGTAGTTTTCTACTGCTTTCTAAACGACCGACACTCATACCACTGAATGAAAACCAGCACAAAGGCCCTGCTTCAAATCACCTGCAGGTGTTTTTCGAACAAGGTATGCGGGATTGCAAATCGCGTTTGTAAACCCGTTGCCACAGTGCCTATTACACAATGGTAGCATCTTAAATTATGGTAACATAATGTGATAACCACTGATAAAACAATCACACAATTGTATCATTAACTAACAACGTATTCGCTTCGCTTGATTGTAGTTCTGTTCGTCTAACCAAAGGGTAAATGAAATCTAGATATCCAACAAGTGTAACCACTGAAGCAATACTCTTTAAGCAATGTAATACTCAAGTCTGTAAGCAATGCAATACTTAAGGATGTAAGCAATGCAATGTACAAACTGAATGGCGTGACTCCAGCAGTATTTAGTAATAAGAAGACTCCTGTAATATTTCGTAATCAGAATAATTAAGAACTTAGCTGATTCAGTGCGGACTAAACATGGTGCACAATGAAATGAACAAGTATCATTATGTAAATGTGCATTCGATGAGCACTGAAATTGCGGAAGATACCGCGAAACGAAATAAATAACACCATATCATCATTCTGTTCAAATGGGAGATCACATTTGGCGGTATATTATCCTTCGTCACTGAATCAGTTAATCTGACAGGCTATATATATATATATATATATATATATATATATATATATATATATATATATAATATATATATATATATATATATATATGATCCTGCAGAAATAAAACCAAGTCACACTCGAGCCAATTTTAAGAGGACTGCTGTGTAATTGTACTCACAGCCAATGTTGTATTCACGTATGATGTAATAACTGTTTCATAATAGGAGTGTGAAAGTTCACACTACTATTGGGTAAATATATATATGAGCAACAACTATTGTATCAATGAAAACACAACGACTATTCTATAAATTTAGACAACGATCATTGTATAAATGTCTACTGGTTTTCACAACGACTACTATGTAAGTATATACTGTAATAAATGTTTGAATAGTACGGGTGTGAATGTTTACACGACTATTGTGAAAATATATACGCAAGGAATATTAACACGAAATCCCTGATTCAGATATCTTTAGTTAAGTTGGTGCCAGACAGTGCTCTCGCAATAAACAGCACTGCAAATTGTGGAAACTGAAGTGCAGGAACGACAAACTACAGACGAGCTCAAGGTAATAATAGCATGTTCTTTGATAGACATGTTTTAAATGGCGCCCATCCTTGCCAGTAATCCGTAAAGAGGGGAAATGGGGAGAGCAAATTGTTGAAAAGGCAAGCGGGTCTACTTCATTGCACCGGGTTTTATCCCATAAGGCTCGGCCTCTTTCCGCAGGACGGCCTGCCAAAAGCATTACACAAAGCACAAACTCCGTAGCTCCAGCGACGACCCCTTAGGGGTCTCTGAGAAAACTGCACTCGTAAACCAAACGACGTAGTCTGAAATCGAACCCACAACCTTCGGAAAGGGAACGTAACCAAAGTATCCTGGCAACGTTGCTAGTGCTGGCTGTTGACACGACAGCTGCAGTCAAACGCACTGGTTTGTTAACAGCTATAAATTACTGTTAATTTACGTGCCAACGTCAATACACAACTATCGTGAAAGATATGATAAATCACATTAGAGGTGTTATCATTTCGACGCTCTGGTCTGATATCGACGCAGTTATAAATTTATCCCAAATGTATCATTATTTATATTATTATCAACATTATTAATATCTCCTCTTTAAAATAAAACACAGATTTGTCACTACTATCTCTGCTGTAAAATAAAACACAGGATGAGGAAACGTCCAATGTTTGTACATTATTATGTAGACTATATTACAGGGTTCAAATATGGACTTGCAGTGAGTTTAAACACGGCTTGCACTGCACACCTCTATGAAAATATCGCAAGTATCTCGTTATACACATGATTATAACAATAAATATTGGACAGAAAGAGAGCATCATAGCAAGGGCAGAATCACGCATTATGATTTACAATGTTAGTGTTGCTTACGAAGTGCACTTAACAGCAACGCCTATTTTTTTTTTTTCTTCTGGGATTATTTCTTGCCCACATAACATATATTTACATATAATTTGTATGGCATTATTATGAATACATGCTGATAACTCTGCCAAAGTGAACCGAATTTTAACTAACATTTCAGCTGTTCGTGTGTAACTGCTGTCTTCTGCTGCCCGAGTGTAAAGATTTAAGTGTCGGGTAAGACACATTTGCAAGCCCGTTGAGTCCGCGGCTTCCCTGGTCAACTAAGAAGGGCGGTCTATAAGTAATGCCGCGTAATTTTTTTTTTTTTTTAAATTTCATTCAATAGGAAAAAACAGATAAACTTCACATTGAAATGAAGCCCTAAGTCTGTACTTCAAAGTTGATTTATCAGTGTAGTCCCCGTTATTCGTTATAGTGTTTGTCCATTTTCACACAAGGGCATGTATCCCCGCAAGTTAAAAATAGCTATTATGTGACCAAAGAATGCTGGTTGTCTCTTCCTTATAGTTGTGTACAATGGTCCACTTTCATTAGCCTCTTTCAGACCATCGTTGTTGGTTACTCAGGACATCCAATATTCTCAAACACTCCGCTACCACCAAGCTCTTCCTTATTCGTTTACATTTCAATACCCACTGCTATACAGTAGAACAGGATAGATATGGCATTTCAGTACTCTCTTTCTGACATTCAAAGTACGTGATTTATTGCACAAGATACTTTTCAGCTTCTTAAACGCAGAATTTTCCTGGACTTTTCTGTTCTTGGAAGGTCACGTATCTTCCATCTGAGATGACGATTTCTCCCACATATTGAATTTATTGACTCCGTGAAGCATTTCCCCTTCTATTCTAATATGACAATATGGTATTATCTGTTTCTTTCATATAACAATTGTTTTTTTTTTTCTACTTCCGCTAGCTTTGAATTCAAGCGTAGTACATATACGTGCTACTACTAATTCACTTGACTGATTTTTTCGTGTTGATTAGCTTTCCTTATTACCAATGTCCCTCGCTATCAGGCGAACCCACCCCGACTTCAGAGGTACTTGTAATTTACGTCCCAAATCCAGGACGAGAAGTCAACATTTTAGTCCAACTGACTGGGGTACATGATGAACCCACTACCTCGGCATCAGCAAACCGGACATTTAAGAACGAGCGCTCTTACCCATTTGGCCATGCTGATCCCATTTTCTTTTTATTTTTTCTTTTCTTTTTTGATATTCAAGAAGTCCCCTCCTTTCTTGCACTCCCTATCATTACAAACTCCAAGATCTCTTTTGCTTTTTTGGAGGTAATTACTAATGCAATACTGCTCGTAGAAAAAAACTAAGAAGTATGTTTATACTTCACCTCGACATCGCAAGGTACATGAGGAACATGATGAGATGAGATGAGGTTACTAATGCAAAGTTAAGCATTCAGTGGTGAAAACAAGGCAGCTGACCAAGTGCAAGAGTAGGCCCGTCAATGAACACCGAGCTGGCAAAGTTTGTCTCTGTGCGCTGATAAATTTACTAGGGGAGAATCAAGCAACTACAGATATGCCAGGTGCTCTAGGATACATCGATCAGAACAGCTCAGCTGAAGGCAACAGCAACGTCATAGCACACTTGCTTCTTACGTCAGGAGTTCGAATCTGAAGTGATTGCATTTTTCAGTCTATACCAGCAAATGTTTTGGTGATTTCAATGTTCTTGCTGGGTCTCTTTCAACTACTTTCTTCCATGTCAAACAATGATGAAAGCTGGGCTGTGATTTCTAAGTTCAGGTGTGTGTATACTAACATCAACATGGAGTGGTGTGTTTTATTTGAGAGGAAGAACACGGTACATGCGGGTTTTTCCTCACCAATGTTCTCGAGAGTCTAATGAATTAAGTAAAGGTAAGTCAGTTGGACTTCAAAGTCGATTTCTCATTCAGATATCGATGGTAAACTAGTCAATATCAAACTGCGTAGAAACCTAACCTTTGGTTGATGGCAGCGCCCTACAAAGAACATGCAACATTTGTATTGTAAGTTCCACTGCAGATACCGTGTCACCTGTCAGGTCTTCACATATTCTAGGCCACGCCATAAAGGGGCGGGTGGCCCGTTACCTTCCTCCTTGTCTTTCCTTCCCAGACAATTCCAGTAAACTACTGAAATAATCTTAAACCCATTTGTATGAGGCTGGATCGAACCCAGAGCCCCACTGGTCGGGAAAAAATAATCCTGCCGCTGCTGGGGATCGATCCGGAACCACTGTCGGGGCATGTACTCTCACTAACCTCTATGCTACCGCGGATCTAATGAACTGCTGCTGCCACGATATTTCTTTCTTCCTTCTTGTCAAATGCGTCCTGCACTCAATATGTTCATGCCATCTAACGACAATCAATCAATACCTACTCATTACGTTTAAAAAAAAATGAAAGCAAATTAAAGATTATGCTATTGTTCTGTGTGCTGAAATAAGAGATATCTAATAAATCGAGCGGGGAGCAATTAATGTGCGTTCATGTCTACACTGATCAATACAGGAATACCGTTTACCGTTACTTAAACATCTGATTGTGTAACCTGAGATCGTGCTATCACATACGCACGTTTCTATATATGTGCATGTGGATATACATGTGAGTGGCACCTTCTTCTTCTTCTTCTTCTTCTTCTTCTTCTTCAGCGTTCCGAGCTATTGAGGTTTTTTGTTGCAGATACAATCCGTCTCCATTCGTCTCTCTGGTTGACCTTCTCTTGCCAGTCGTTGATTCCAAGTGCTTGTAGGTCTGTATATATATTATCTCTCCACCGTCTTCTTGGTCTACCTCGGGGTCTACGGTCATTTATTTCCTGAGTGTAAGCGAGTTTTGTTTCCCTATTATCTTCCACTCTTTTTGTTTGCCCCAGCCATTGCAGTCTATTAGCCTTCATGATACCAGTGATGAGGAGCGGCTGGCCGAGTGGATAGAACGCCGGACTCTCATTCGGGAGACCCAGGGTTCGATCCCCGGTAAGGTGCGGGATTTTTTTCTGTCAGGGGCAAAAAGAAAATCCTAACCTGCACAGTTCGCGACGACTGCACTAGCCAGGCGGCCCTTATTCCTCAGGCTCAAAGACCCCTCTGCCATACACCGCATGGTACTATATTGGCAGAAAATGACAGTTTTTTGACAGATACCAGTGATTAGCGGGGACTTAAACAGATCATAAATGTCTTTGTTGCTTCTTCTTTTCCACCCTCCACATTGTGTATCCCTAATGGGTCCAAAGATGCGTCTTAAAACTTTGTTCTCAAAGGTTTGTAACAAGGCTTCGTCTCCTTTCGTTGTACTCCAGGTTTCAGAGCCATACAGCACAACTGGTCTGATCAGTGCCTTGCAGTCTTGACAGACTAAAATATGTGGATTGGAATTTGGCCAAAATTCCATCTCACAATGCCCGGGCAGAGCTTCAGAGAACATGTGATGCCCACGCAGCATGTTCCCTCTCTCGACCTTGCCTTGTTTGATCCAGAGGAAAGGATAACCACCTGCGCATGACAATTCTTGCTCTAATCCCTTCAAGGCATCTCCCATCAGATGTTATGACTGTGTAGCAGAATATGTATGATTAGGTGGGCAAAGCTACAGCACGCTTGAGCATCAGGATGGAATGGGAAGAAAGATGCTCAAGTCGTGACGTAGTTTGTTGTTAGGGGGGAGTCAACATCTGGGACTGGAGGAGAGAGGTCACCATAATGTCGGAAATGAAATAAGATTGTTGTAGTGGTCATCAATGTGAAATAAACCTCCATTTATATTGAACCAGAGATTTCGTTAGTCCTCTATGTGTCTGCTTTGTTATAACTGTTCCGAGATAACTGTACCGATTCACTTGTTGAAGGATATGCCCATTTACTTGCATGTTACATTGTGGTATTTCCTTCTTTATTTACATAAGTAATATTAAATGGCCGGCTTCCTGGCCTAGATGTTAGCGACTTTTCTCCGTAATCTCGTATACTCTCGTAAGTAACGTGACGACGGTGAGAATCAGCAGTGGTTCGAATCGCGTCGGTAACTTACGGGGTATGTGAGCCGGCCGCTCAGAAAGCAATGGCAAACTACTGAGCGTAATCTTGCCAAGAAATCAACAATCAGCTGAAAGATGCTGATGTTGACAGCAATGTCCTGTAAAGGTTACGCAAACAAACAAACAAAACAAATATTAAATGGAGGAAAGTGGGTTTAAAGGAAAGAGAACTGACTTCATCACTCCTGGCTTGGGTGTATCCCATACGGTTATGTCTTTTCCAGCACACGGTTATGTCTCTTCCAGCAAAATGGTCTGCTGACAGACTCACACAGAGCACGAACTACTTAGCTCCAGAGACGACACCAGGGGGGGGGGGGGACCCGGGGGGGGGGGGGGGAAGGGGGGAGACTGCACCGTGAACCGAATGACTTTAGTCCGAAAATGAACCCACGATAATCAGAGATTTGGGCAGGCGGCTTGATCGCTTCACCACACAGACGACACGACACCCCCCCCCCCCCGGCCCGGGAACCTGCGCCAATTTGTTGGTGAGCCAGCGCACTAACCACTACACTGACATAGCACATGGCACAATATACATAATGTTTTGTCATGACTGTCTTCTCACTTCTAGTTTCCGTTAACATTATGTGTCCGTCATGCATTCACAGTTATCGCCTCATTTCTAATTCCTGTTAACAGTATGTATGCCCATCATACAATCATGGTTATCTTCTCATCTCTACTTAATGAAAACAGTGTGTATGTCCGATTATGCTTTCGTAATTGTCTTCTGGTGTCTTCTCCCTGCCTAATTTATGTGTAACATGCCAGGAATACGTGAAATAATTGTCTTTATAATCGTACACTAATTTCAACTTCCTAACCTTAGGGTGCCGGCTTCGTGGCTTAGAGGTTATGACTTTTCTCCGTAATTCTCGTATACTCTCGTCGGTGACGTGATGACGGTGAGAATCAGCAGTGGTTCGAATCGCATCGGTAACTTACGGGGTATGTGAGCCGGCCGCTCAGAAAGCAATGGCTAACTACTAAGCGTAATCTTGCCAAGAAATCAACATACAGCTGAAAGATGCTGGTGTTGACAGCGATGTCCTGTAAAGGATATGCTTAAAAAACAAAAAACCTTAGGGTGGCGGGGTAGGGGTATTCCCTATCAAAGGAGAGGTAAGGTGCCTCCTTCCCTCCGCTAGCCTACGGGACACCCTTGGGCAAGGTGGAGTACCCGTTTAGCCCCCCGATCAGGGTTACGTGAAGCCATGAGTGCAGGTGGTGGATGAAGTTGAAGAGCAGCCAACAGATAGTTGTAGGTTATGGTCTCCAGCTTCACGACGGTAGGCAGAGGATCTCTTTTTTGGGAGACAATGGCTACGGTCACCGACCAGTATGGTCACTGCTAGGAAGGAAAGCAATGGCAAACTACCTTCTTTACAGATGCCAAGAATATCATGTACTGCAGTCTTATCGATAATCAGAGAAACGGCGTAAATGGGTGCTCCATAGGAGCAACCTCGCCCGGTAGGGGTAGTCATGTGCACCAGATGACTCCAGACCGTCATCAGGCGACTGAGTGCAAAAGAATATCAACATTGAAAGTAGGAACTTGGAATGTAAGAACTATGAGTGGGGATGGAAAATTTGATAACATTAAGAATGAAATGAGAAGATTAAATATTAACCTGTTAGGTATATGTGAGACCAGATGGACAGGAATGGGCATTATAACATCTGAGGAATATAGAATAATATATTCTGGTGGAGAGAAACAACAGCGAGGAGTAGCAATTATAATGGATAACAGAGAGCAAAATCGATCAAAGGATATTGGACTGTATCAGACAGAGTGTTACTGGTGAAGTTGAGTGGAAGACCTTTTGATGTCAACGTCATACAAGTTTATGCACCAACAGCAGACAGTAGTGATGACAGCATTGATGAATTTTATAATGATTTAGAGAAAGCCTTCAAGAAATGCAAGAATTCTGAAGTAAATATCATAATGGGTGACTTGAATGCCAAAGTTGGAAATCAACAGGACGGATGCATAGTAGGCAAGTATGGACTAGGGGAACAGAATGAAAGGGGTTGCAGACTTGTACAGTGGGCAAAAGAGCATGATTTGATTATTGGAAACACCTGGTATCAACAGCACCCAAGGAGATTATGGACATGGAGGAGTCCTGATCATAAGATCAGAAATCAGATTGATTACATTCTCATCAACAGAAGATTTCGAAATGCTTTAAAAGTCGCAAAAACTATACCAAGCGCAGACTGCTACAGCGACCATAGATTAATCTTAAGCAATTTACATATAAAATTAAAGAAAGTCAAATATTCACAAAGAAACACAAAATTTGATCTACAGGCACTGAAGAGTGAGGAAATAAAAGATAAATTCAATGTAGAGGTAAAGAACAGATTCGATACATTGTCCGATATGGAAATATTATTTCAAGACGTCAGTGACCAATGGGAAATATTAAAGAAATCAATCAACCAAGCTGCAGAAACAACCATCCCAAAAATAAAGATAATAGGACGCAAGAAATGGATGACGGAAGACATCTTAAAACTCATGGAAGTAAGAAGAAATAACAAAAATAACAAATAAAATATGAAGAGATTCACAGGAAAATTAGGAAGCTATGTAAAGAGGCAAAAGAAACATGGCTTGATGAAAATTGCAAGGACATTGAAAACCAACACATCACCCGGAATACCAAATTAATGCACAAAAGAATTAATGACATCACTAACAAAAGAACACATACATCAACGGGTTGCCAAAAAACCAAAGATGGCAAATTCATAATAGAAAAAGATCAGATTTTACACGCGTGGTCAGATTATGTGGAAGACCATTATGATGATACAAGAGGGAGAAAATATCATCATCGAAATAATAATGAAGCACCATCAATTTTGAAGACAGAAGTTCAGAATGCTCTTAACCATATGAAAACTGGCAAGACCCCAGGTACAAATAACATCACAATAGAAATGATCAATGCCTTAGAAGAATATGGAATAGACCAAGTCACCAGACTGCTGAACGCAATATACGATAGTGGAGATATACCTCCTGAATTGTGTAATTCTATATTTATTGCAATCCCGAAGAAGTCAGGAGCCTTGGAATGCGATCAACATCGAACAATTAGTATAATGAGCCACATCACGAAGATTCTGCTGAGAATTATCATGCAAAGAGTTAGGAAGAAAATACAACCCGAAATAGGAGATGAACAATGTGGGTTTGTAGAAGGCAAGGGCACAGTAAATGCTGTGTATATACTGAGAACAGTAATTGAACGTTCTATAGAAGTAAACAAAGATCTATATCTTTGCTTTATTGACTACACAAAGGCTTTCGATAAAGTGAGACATGTCGACATGATAAGGATGCTTGAAGATCTACAAATTGATGGAAAAGACCTTAGACTTGTAAAAAACATATATTGGAAACAACAAGCTGCCATCAGAATTGATAATGATGTAGGTCAATATCAGCCTATTAAGAGAGGTGTGAGACAGGGATGTGTAATGTCTCCAGATCTTTTTTCCCTGTACAGTGAAAATATTTTCAGAAATATAGAAGATATGGAAGGAATCAACATTGGGGGACGATACATCAATAACATTAGATATGCAGATGATACAGTCTTGATTGCAGACAATGAACAGGACCTGCAAAATTTAGTAGATGCGGTTGTTGCACACAGTGAACAACTAGGGTTAGAACTGAATATTAAGAAGACACAGATTATGGTCGTCACTGGGAAGAAGGAAATACCACAATGTGATATACGAGTAAATGGGCATATTCTTAAGCAAGTGAATCGATACAGTTATCTCGGCACAGTCATAACATCTGATGGGAGATGCCTTGAAGAGATTAGAACAAGAATTGCCATTGCGAAGGTAGCCTTTTGCAAGATGAAAAGCATACTGACCAATAAAAAGATATCAATTGAAACGAGAAAAAGAGTGTTGAAGTGCTACATAGAACCTATACTTTTGTATGGATGTGAAGCGTGGACAATAAGCAGTCAAGCTGAAAAACAGCTGATGGCTGTGGAAATGTGGTTTCTGAGGAAAATGCAAAGAATACCATGGACAGACAGAAAAACCAATGAACAAGTCCTTCAAGAAACAAATGAAGATCGTAAACTGATTAGAGTCATTAGACGTAGACAGTCAAAATTGTTTGGGCATGTTATGAGAAGAAATGACTTGGAGAACTTGGTGACGAACTGGCAAGATCGAATGGAAGAGACCAAGGGGAAGACCGAGAAGTAAATACCTGGATGGCTTGGCTACATGGCATGGTCGAGACAGGAACACGGAGCTGATCCACGACTCTGGTGATCGAGTGAGATGGCAGAACATGGCCGCCCACGCTTATCGGCATGGCACATAATGGATGGATGGAACCTTGTATGTGCGCCAAAGAAGGCCCCAACTGTCATCTAATGTGTTCTTCTTATGAAATATATGAGTTCGCATGATGTTTTTGTGATTGTCTCCTTACCCTTACCCCGACTTCTGCCATGAACGTCGCAATCGGTAATATTATATACTATACATTCACAACTACAATGGTAGATGATCACATTATATACTACACATTCACGACTATAATGGTAGATGATCACATTATATACTACACATTCACGACTATAATGGTAGTTGATCACATTATATACTACACTTCACGACTATAATGGTAGATGATCACATTATATACTACACATTCACGACTATAATGGTAGTTGATCACATTATATACTACACATTCACGACTATAATGGTAGTTGATCACATTATATACTACACATTCACGACTATAATGGTAGTTGATCACATTATATACTACACATTCACGACTATAATGGTAGATGATCACATTATATACTACACATTCACGACTATAATGGTAGTTGATCACATTATATACTATACATTCACAACTACAATGGTAGATGATCACATTATATACTACACATTCACGACTATAATGGTAGATGATCACATTATATACTACACATTCACGACTATAATGGTAGTTGATCACATTATATACTACACTTCACGACTATAATGGTAGATGATCACATTATATACTACACATTCACGACTATAATGGTAGTTGATCACATTATATACTACACATTCACGACTATAATGGTAGTTGATCACATTATATACTACACATTCACGACTATAATGGTAGTTGATCACATTATATACTACACATTCACGACTATAATGGTAGTTGATCACATTATATACTACACATTCACGACTATAATGGTAGATGATCACATTATATACTATACATTCACGACTATAATGGTAGATGATCACATTATATACTATACATTCACGACTATAATGGTAGTTGATCACATTATATACTACACATTCACGACTATAATGGTAGTTGATCACATTATATACTACACATTCACGACTATAATGGTAGTTGATCACATTATATACTACACATTCACGACTATAATGGTAGTTGATCACATTATATACTACACATTCACGACTATAATGGTAGATGATCACATTATATACTACACATTCACGACTATAATGGTAGTTGATCACATTATATACTACACATTCACGACTATAATGGTAGATGATCACATTATATACTACACATTCACGACTACAATGGTAGATGATCACATTATATACTACACATTCACGACTACAATGGTAGATGATCACATTATATACTACACATTCACGACTACAATGGTAGATGATCACATTATATACTACACATTCACGACTACAATGGTAGATGATCACATTATATACTACACATTCACGACTACAATGGTAGATGATCACATTATATACTACACATTCACGACTACAATGGTAGATGATCACATTATATACTACACATTCACGACTACAATGGTAGATGATCACATTATATACTACACATTCACAACTACAATGGTAGATGATCACATTATATACTACACATTCACGACTATAATGGTAGTTGATCACATTATATACTACACATTCACGACTATAATGGTAGTTGATCACATTATATACTACACATTCACGACTATAATGGTAGTTGATCACATTATATACTACACATTCACGACTATAATGGTAGATGATCACATTATCTCTCAGTTGTGCGAGGGGGTCGGGACAGACGAAGAATGGACAATCACAGTTGACATATTGCGTGCAATGCTCAAGAAATCACCTAACACCGCCCCAGGCCCAGACGGCATCCGATATGGTGACCTAATGGTGATATCAGATGATGACATGGAAGAACTGGCCAGAGAATTCAACACCAGTATCCAGAGGGGTCAGGTCAAAGAAGAATGGCTACACAGCTACTTGCTGCCGCTGCCAAAACCGAACAAAGACCACTCCAAGATAAGCGGCTACAGAATCATTACGATGCAGAATACTGTTGGCAAGCTACTGGAGAAAATTGTAGCACACAGACTTGCTTGGGACTTGGAACAGCTCGGCTGCTTCCCGCCCACACTTGGAGGATACAGACGCAACAAAGAGTCATGGCTGAATGTGGCGGTCTTTGCTCAAGATGTTTACGAAGGATTTCAGGTCAGAGAAGAGACATGTGCGGCCGCCATAGACTTAGAGGACGCATATAACAGAGTATCTTTCGAGCACTTGATGCAAACCCTCCTCAGACTGAATGTGCACCCTCACCTTGTACGATGGATAGCTGCAGTTCTACTCCAAAGGAAGGTGGTGCTAAGATGCGGGAGTTGGTCTTCTGAGCCGATAACGATATGTCCAGGATTGCCACAGGGTTCACCACTGTCACCAGTACTATTCAACGTGTATACGGTGCCGATCACTGAACAACAGCTGGATGGGAGGGGTAGGACTCTATCATTCGTTGACGACATCCTCGTGTATCGACAGGGTCGAGATAGACAGGCGGTTGCCAACTATATGCAGGGCGAACTAGATCGAATTTCCTCATGGTGTGCTGATGCCGATGCCCTTGTCAACCCTGCAAAGGCAACGGTTACATGGTTCTCACTAAACAACCATATTGTGAAAACAGACCTGCCGGCAGTAAGAATGGATGGGAGCATTCTGAGTAGAACCCAGTCAATGACATATCTTGGCGTGAGGCTTGATCGTAGCCTGTCCTTCAAAGATCATGTCGACTATGTCATAACGAAGGCTCGAAAAGGTTTGGCAGCAATGAGAGTCATGGCGACTGCCAATATCGAGCAAAGACTGCTATTACTTCTGTTCCAAGGACTTGTGCTTTCACGCATCGAGTATGCCCTGGCCATCCTCACTGTCAGCCCTACACAGATTGGAAGACTTGAAAAGGTACAAAACGAAGCCATGCGTATCATTTTGGACTGCACGAGAGACACCAGCTGTGTAGCAATGAGATACCTCCTTGACTTCCCGACAATGGAACACAGGATCAAGATCTGGAGAGCTCGTGCATACTTAAAAATAAGTGCAGATGAGCAGCACCCTCTGCATGACGCTGTATTCAGAGAAAAGGGTGACAGGCTAAAGAGGGGCAAATCATGGATGGGTCGGGCGGAAGATGTCGTCGGACAGGTCTGCAGTCTTACCAGTATCAACCCCGGCAAGGAATGGGTGCCGGTGCCTCCAGCTTTTAAGTGTACCTTCTCCTGCATTATCACACTCGACAGACGGTGCAGAGAGCAGAACCCTGCCGCTGTCAATGCAGAGGTTAACGCGCTCATCTATGATCACTCAGATAGCCCCGAAGTGCTCATCTATACAGATGGATCTGTTGTAAAGCAGCAGAGAAGTGCGTGGGCATTTACAGCCCGTTCAGCGGGCCGAACCGTTCAAGAATCCAGTGGTGCCCACTCTATGACCACGAGCAGCATGACGATGGAGGTGATGGCAGTTACACAGGCTTTCATATGGCTGGAATCACAGCATTATACCAACGTGTGTGTACTAAGTGATTCAATGAGCATGATTCAGAAGGTCGAAGCTGGATCTGTACGTAGACAGTGGACTGAGTCGCTGCGGAAGTCTGTTGTCCGCAAAGTCACCTTCATCTTCGTCCCGGGACATGCGGGAGTCGAGGGAAATGAACGAGCTGATAAATTGGCTGGCTCTGCACCCCCTGTAGATGGCCAGCCCATGGATCGTGCCGATGTCATTAACGCCCTTAAAGATATGGCGAGAACAGAGGATTTTGACGCCAGTGATTCCACATCGCTCTCCAGGATGAAAGACCTGGGAGTAAGAATCGGCACAGCCAGACGCGAGAGGTACATCGGGAAAACAAAGCGCCTCGTCAACCAACACAGAACTGGCACTATTAGCCACCGGACGCTGATGCATATGCTGGGGGGAGGATCTGAGCACCTATGGACATGTCCGGAGTGCAACGAAGATACCCCAACTGATAACTGATAACTGATAACTGATAACTGATAACTGATCACATTATATACTACACATTCACGACTATAATGGTAGTTGATCACATTATATACTACACATTCACGACTACAATGGTAGATGATCACATTATATACTACACATTCACGACTATAATGGTAGATGATCACATTATATACTACACATTCACGACTACAATGGTAGATGATCACATTATATACTACACATTCACGACTACAATGGTAGATGATCACATTATATACTACACATTCACGACTATAATGGTAGTTGATCACATTATATACTACACTTCACGACTATAATGGTAGTTGATCACATTATATACTACACATTCACGACTATAATGGTAGATGATCACATTATATACTACACTTCACAACTACAATGGTAGATGATCACATTATATACTACACATTCACGACTATAATGGTAGATGATCACATTATATACTACACATTCACGACTACAATGGTAGATGATCACATTATATACTACACATTCACGACTACAATGGTAGTTGATCACATTATATACTACACATTCACAACTACAATGGTAGATGATCACATTATATACTATACATTCACGACTACAATGGTAGTTGATCACATTATATACTACACATTCACGACTACAATGGTAGTTGATCACATTATATACTACACATTCACGACTACAATGGTAGATGATCACATTATATACTACACATTCACAACTACAATGGTAGATGATCACATTATATACTACACATTCACAACTACAATGGTAGATGATCACATTATATACTACACATTCACGACTATAATGGTAGTTGATCACATTATATACTACACATTCACGACTATAATGGTAGTTGATCACATTATATACTACACATTCACGACTATAATGGTAGATGATCACATTATATACTACACATTCACGACTATAATGGTAGTTGATCACATTATATACTACACATTCACGACTATAATGGTAGATGATCACATTATATACTACACATTCACGACTATAATGGTAGTTGATCACATTATATACTACACATTCACGACTACAATGGTAGATGATCACATTATATACTACACATTCACGACTATAATGGTAGATGATCACATTATATACTACACATTCACGACTACAATGGTAGATGATCACATTATATACTACACATTCACGACTACAATGGTAGATGATCACATTATATACTACACATTCACGACTATAATGGTAGTTGATCACATTATATACTACACTTCACGACTATAATGGTAGTTGATCACATTATATACTACACATTCACGACTATAATGGTAGATGATCACATTATATACTACACTTCACAACTACAATGGTAGATGATCACATTATATACTACACATTCACGACTATAATGGTAGATGATCACATTATATACTACACATTCACGACTACAATGGTAGATGATCACATTATATACTACACATTCACGACTACAATGGTAGTTGATCACATTATATACTACACATTCACAACTACAATGGTAGATGATCACATTATATACTATACATTCACGACTACAATGGTAGTTGATCACATTATATACTACACATTCACGACTACAATGGTAGTTGATCACATTATATACTACACATTCACGACTACAATGGTAGATGATCACATTATATACTACACATTCACAACTACAATGGTAGATGATCACATTATATACTACACATTCACAACTACAATGGTAGATGATCACATTATATACTACACTTCACGACTATAATGGTAGTTGATCACATTATATACTACACATTCACGACTATAATGGTAGTTGATCACATTATATACTACACATTCACGACTATAATGGTAGATGATCACATTATATACTACACATTCACGACTATAATGGTAGTTGATCACATTATATACTACACATTCACGACTATAATGGTAGTTGATCACATTATATACTACACATTCACGACTATAATGGTAGTTGATCACATTATATACTACACTTCACGACTATAATGGTAGATGATCACATTATATACTACACATTCACGACTATAATGGTAGTTGATCACATTATATACTACACATTCACGACTATAATGGTAGATGATCACATTATATACTACACATTCACGACTATAATGGTAGTTGATCACATTATATACTACACATTCACGACTACAATGGTAGATGATCACATTATATACTACACATTCACTACTCAAGTACGTTCACTACAGCCATGGTAGTTGATCACACTACAAATGCACGCTTAGGATTAACATCACTTCATAACGAATTTACTACTCCGAGTGATATCAGAGGTCACATAATGTGATACAAATGAATTTCACGTTTCTGTGGACCACAAGATAATCTACACATCAGGAGTTTTCGCGTTAACGGGCTACTGTTGGCCACAAGATAACCTACACAACAGGGGTTTTCGCGTGAAAGGTTTATGTGGACCACAAGATAATCTACAAAACAGGAGTTTTCGCGCTAACAGGTTTCTGTGGGCCACAAGATAATTTACACAACAGAGGTTTTCGCGTTTCCGTCGCCTGCCTCGCGCTCCGAAGGTCATGAGTTCAATTCCGGAACCCTTCCTTCACGGTTCACCGGTACAGTTTTCTCAGAGACTACTTGAGGTGGTGGCTTTCGACAGTCGTCCTGTGGAAAGAGAACGACTGATATGGGATAACACACGGTGCAATGAAGTCGACCCTCTCGCCTTCACGCCTGTTTAAAAACATATTACAAGCGTGAACTCGATAGTTCTAAACTACAATTATACCTATTTTTATTGTCTATTCTTTCACCCTGTATCCTCCAGTGGGGCAAATGCCCCGAACCAACTCACTCTAAGCCCTCCTATCATGAGTTTTTTGTTGTAACTGGCAAATACCGGCTGTTTGTAAAGTCTCACTACACTTTGTATGTAGAACAAATTTGACAAATGAAGTACATGACATCATCAAAATATGTGCTCCACAGTCCATCGTGAAGCAATTTGCAGCGAATGGTTGTCGTCTGCTGGAGTCATTCTTTGCACTCCAAACAGAATGGTGTTATCAACGAAAGAAATAACAACAGACACGTTGCAGAAGGCATTTGACAATATGATGAGACTCTTACAGTCATGTCATGAAGCACGTGATGGACATTTCCAACACCTGTTATAATGAGTACTTTATTGGTGCTTTCCAGCTTCACCAAAAAAAAACAAAAAACATTAGCGTTAGTAATTATTGTAATTTAATACACTTTTGAGCACATTTTTGATGGCGTCATGAACTTCATTTTTCAAATTTGTACAAAATACAAAGTGTAGTCAGACTTTACAACCACCCGGTACTATTGTGACATTACAACTTTATACTACACAATGATTCCTTCTAATAAAAAAAGACAGTTGTTAGCTGTACAAGTATTGCCATGAATGACTTTCTTCTATAAATTTACCGCTATAAAAGGGCACATTTCTACACTACAAATGAATTACCAAGACCATAAATGACCACTACAAACTCACCCGATAAACAGCAAATATTTATAACCTACATATACATTGCAATGATAAATTTCACTGATAAACAAGAAATTCTTCACTTTATAAGAACTACAAAGAGCGGCACATCACTACAAAGTCACTCAATAAATAGACGTTTTTTCGCTACATATGAACTACAATGAATTGCGTATCACTGCAAATATACCCGATAAACAGCACGCTTCTTCACTATATATGACCACCAATGAGTGGCAAATCACCACAAATTCACCCTTAAAACAGCAACAATTTTCAACACACGAACTACTACGAGCGGCACATCACTACAAATTCACCCTAGTGAACCTCCCCCCGACTGGTCACGTATTGTATAATAAACACGGGAGTAGTTAGCCAAATCACGGGAGCTACAGTCTGTGAATGGAAGAAGGTGAGACCGTATGCCGTACCACCATTCCCCTTGTAACAACATCCACGCCGCCGGCCTTATTGGCATTGCCCACTCTCATGCAACAGTCGATGCCAGACCAGAGTCGCACCAAACCAATGAACATTTCGGCAGAGGCGGCGGGAAAAAACTGGCCCAGCATCACGGGAGGCAACAAGTGGTGCAATTTATCCCCAAATATGTTAGATAATCTCACAACATGGATGGAATACTGCCGCAGGGGGTGTTTAATGCTTATGTTGTCACAAACTAGGGCTAGCTTATGACGTGGGGTGACCAGTCAGCATTCCTCTCGTCAACGTCTTTCCTAAATCAATGCAGAGACACTTTATCAACTGAATGAATCGCGGAAGGACTTTGTTAACAGAGACGACGACACGCACATCGTACAGAGCTATAGGGTGTATTTTTAATGACTGTGGAGTGTTCGAAAATATTGCCGGTCCAAGTTGTGTATTTACCTATTATGTTGCACACCGCTCTCCGTGGCGACGGTTTTTACGGACGCAATTCGTAATCCCGTATACCGGGTTCGAAACACAGCGGTGTTGGTTTTTTTCGAAAAAGGTACTAGGAGCCGGTCGTTCAGAAAGCAATGGCAAAATACTGAACGTAAGTAAAACTTGCCCACGAATCACGAACAGCCAAAATGCTGGGGGTTGACTGCTACGTCCTGTGATGGACATGCAACTAAATTTTAAATATTATGTTGCATGAACATTACAGAGGTTGAATACAAAGCATGAACGGGTAATATTTCCGGTATTCGTTGTCGGTATTCCGTAGATCTAGGTTCAAATCCCTTTTCGTAACGATTTTTAAAATTTTTATTATGAACCACGTGGCACCAGGAAGCCGCTGTAGCGCTGTGGCTAACAGGTTTGTCTGCCGGCCCGGCTGTCATGTGTTCGAATCCCCATCGCAGACGATGTATTTGTAACCTGACCTGGTTTTCAGCATCATCATGTGCAATGTCGGTAAGTGTGGGCGCTCATGTTTTGCCATCTCACTCGATCACCAGAGTCGTGGGTCTGCTCAGTGTTCTTGTCTCGACCCTGCCACGTGGTCAAGACATCTAGGTATTTAATTCTTTGCCTTCCCCTTGTCCTCTTCCTCTTGATCTTGACAGTTGTCACCAAGTTCTCCAATTTATTTCTTCTCATAACGTGACCAAAATGTTTTGACTGTCTACGCCTAATTTCTCTAATCAGTTTACGGTTTTCATTCGTTTCTTGTAGGACTTGGTCATAGGTTATTCTGTTTGTCCATGTATTCTTTGCATTTTCCCCAGAAACCACATTTCCACAGCCACCATATATTTTTCAGCTTGTCTGCTCATTGTCCACGCTACACATCCATACAAAAGCACAGGTTCTATGTAGTACCTCAACACTCTTTTTCTCGTTGCGAATGACATCTTTTTATTGGTCAGTATGTTTTTCATCTTGCAAAAGGCTGCCTTCGCATGACAATTCTTGTTCTAATCCCTTCAAGGCATCTCACATCAGATGTTATGACTGTTCCGAGATAATTGTACCGATTTACTTGTTTAAGAATATGCCCATTTACTTGTATATTATATTGTATTTCTTTTTTCCTAGTGACGACCATACTCTGTGTCTTCTTACAATTTAATTCTAACTCAAGTTGTTCACTTTGTGCAAAAATCGCATGTACTAAATGTTGCAGACCTGGTCTTACAGGTCGACATACCCTAGAATTTGTACTTGGAGATGTCATGGGAAGTCAAGGCGGCCGGCGTGATATCGACAACACCGCCAATCGAGTGGACATGGTCTATGGACATCAGCAGGCTTGGCCATGGGAATCCCATGGGGGGAAAAAGAGGATTTTCTGAATAGTGTAGGGATGGGATGGGACGGGATGAGACGGACATTAATTACCATTGGATGGGACAGAAAAACATGTCCCATGGACAAGCCTGCTATTCCCATGGGAAAGTCCCATGGATGGGATGGGACATGCATAAATTACCACGCAATGTAAATTATATCCCATGGACAACCCTGGAAATCAGTCTAGCACCATATGCCCACAACACCTCAAGGCGTGTACAAGCCGTCTATATCAGTGTTGACTTGAGACGCGGTGGCACAGTGGTTAGAGTGGCGGGTCTCCATCACAGTAGATGGGTTTAACTAGAGATGGGATGCCTTTTTTATGAGTGGAGCTTTCTGAGATGGAACCTGCCACGTAAATTGGATATCGAGTAATGTTCATAATGTTCAACTCATTGAGATGAACAGGTGGAGATGACGCTAACTGGTCACCCACGTTCATCAGGCCGTGACCTGTTGTATATGAGTCTATTCTGGGCACTTTTCGGATAGATGGATCTTCTATAGTACAAGTCATCAGGAAACGGCTTATGTTTTATGAGATAGCAGACTGGAGGAACATCAAATACACACCGCAACTAGTGCCATATGTCTATTACGTGGGACACTCAAGACTTCCGCATCCTGTGGTTTTTTGTTTTGTTTTTTGTTCTCTCGCTTTCAACTCAAGCGTAGTCCATACACGCGCTAAAAATTCTAGTACACGGCTAATCTTTGTGTCTGGATTAACTGTCCCTATTACCAGTGTCATTCGCCATCAGGCGAACCCATTCCGACTTTTGAGGTACTTATAATTTACGTCCCCAAGTCAAGGACGAGAAGTCAACATTCGTCCAACCGACTTGTGTAGGGGGTTGAACCCGCTACCTCGGAATCAGCACACCGGAAGTTTCAGAGCTAGCGCTCTTATTATTTTGCCCATGCAGACCTCTAATCACTGGCCAGTATGGGGATGGAACATCCCCTGACTCTGTCGGAACACCCCCCACCCCCTTCCCCCCGCTGGGATCCGTACCAGCTACTTTTGGAACCACGAAACAAGATCTAAAGCAGCATGGTATCTCCACAGCTCCTGGTATGAAACACACACACACATACACACACACACACATACACACACAAACATATATATATATATATATATATATATATATATATATATATATATATATATATATATATATATATATATATATATATATATATATATATATATATATTGAGTTCCAATTTAAAGTATACAGTTTTTATTATTGTTCAATTATCCTTGTCTCCTTTCAGCGCGGAGGTCCCCAACAAAGCAGGACCAAATTGGGTATAATCAATGTAAAATCGTCCTGTTTATTGGCCCATTACCAAATGCGAATTTTCCACTTCAGATACCCGAATCTCCTCGCCTGTCATCTGAAGAATGTGTGAAAATCAACATCACGTGACGCAAACATGGATTCTCGAAAGCGCATACTGTGCTGCAGATAATCAAGTGCTTAATTTAGAGAATTCTTGAAATGTCGTAATGGCGTAGAGGACCTACCTAGTACTTGCCTTCCAACACAGTGGTCCGGGATTCTTCTTCTTCTTTTCGTTCATCCGGAGTGTTTTTTCAGATGTGATTGCGGTGTGTCTGTTATGCGCCCTTGGGCCGAAACCCGTAGGCCAACACATCCGACTACAGCGTGCTGTTTTGACCAGGTAGCATTCCTGGGAGACTCTCACTTTTGTGGTGCCATCTACAACCCAGCTGGCCAAATTGGAACGGTCGAAGACAACGGTCATCCCTCAAAGGAAGGAAGGGACAGTCCATTGCATTTTCCGCCATCCAAGGTTGCTTCCATAGTTGCAGGGCCGACACATAGCGCCCTGATGCTGGGTTCACCGAGGGAATTGTCACGTCCTGCTCATGGCTGCTTTAAATCCTCACTTCAATATATTGGTCATTTCGTTTGCCCCGGGCCATTCCCGCACAAACCAGACAGGTTTGCAGACGGTATCCACTCAGCGAGTTTTCGGACATGTGCTTGTCGTTGCGCCAGTCAGAGCTGTTCCAGGCACGACAGACATTCGGAAAACTACCTAGTCAGAGCTGTTCCGAAAAAGAGCGGCATTCGGAAACTAGGTAGTCAGAGCTGTTCCTAGCACGAGAGACATTCGGACGAGACATTTCACTCGGACGTAATTGCGTAGTGTCAATTTTTAGTTTGCCACCCGTAGGACGACACTTCCGACTTCCGGCGGGCATTTTTTAATGAGGTTAGCCTTCCTCTGGTTTCGAGGCACGTTGGACTGTTGTGATGTCGCCCACATCTCAGCTGGTCAAGATAGGACGATCAACGATATCGCGGTCGGCCCTCAAGGGAAGGCAGGGGCAGACCATGGGCATTCCCTCGCTATCCAAGGAGGCTTCCATAATTGCAGAGCCGGCACATATTGCTCTGAGACTGGGCTCACCCGAGGAGTTGCCACGTCCTGCTCATGGCTGCTTTAGTTCCTCACTTCCATGTGTTGGGCATCTCGCTTGCCACTGGTCGCTCAAGCACACACCAGGAGCGGTCAGACTGCGAGCGACATCCACTCGGTAAGCTTTTGCTTTTGACTTCGGACCACGCAATAGGTTCGCTCGCCGTGCGTTCCATTTCGCGTCATTGAGACGTTCTTCCACTTTTGTCTACACTCTCTATGAGTTAGATACAGACAGTTTTCGTAACCATTTCCTTCGACTGGGGCACTTTTCTGACTTTTTGTACTCGCTCACGAGGTAGGCTACATGTGCTGCCGGCTCAGCACCTTACCTTCGTGCAGCAGTGAACGAGAAACGGCCTGGCCCTCTCATCCGGGAATCTCTCATATCCCCCAGCTGAGAGCCTTCGAACATGTATCAGACCTGAGCATGTAGCTTGCTCAGTATCACGCCTCTATTTTTCGGTAGGTGGGTATCGGCCCGGCTCTCAGATCCGAGGGTTTGTGGCTTAGAGGCACAGCCCTCGACAGGGAGCCTTAAGAGTTTTGTCCGGACCAAGAACTTCTGCCTTCGTGCACCTGATTTATATTTTTGACTGCTATCCTCAGTCTACCTGCAGAGCAGCAGGTTGTGTCTCTCTTAGTCTGGTCCCTATCCCATAAGCTGTCCGATATGTAGTTTTCCATCCATCGGCAAGCAAATGGGGTCGATGGGACACGCAAGCACCCCCCCCCCCACCACCACCACGTCAAGGTGGAGACACATCGGGGGAGGTCCGGGATTCGATTCCCACAACCGGCTTCAGAGTTGGCCCAGTCTCGCAAAGTGAGATCTATAGGCCTGTATCGGTAGGACACGCACAGAGAGAAGAGACATGTCCTAGTATATGTGAAGTATAACACTTTACAGTACCGGTTATGAAATTACCTTCAACACTGCCACCAAAAATTATGTTTCTCATCTGATAAATGAGCTAATACTAATAACATTTGATACCTACGAATACACAATTTCAAGAACACAAAGCAATGTGTAGCGATGTGTAATACAGAACCATTGTAAGCCGTTGTTTTGATGTTTTATACAGAACCGTAGTAAGCCATTGCTTGTTGTTTTCTTATAGTATACATAACCGTAGTAAGCCATTGCTTGGTGTTTTCTTGTAGTATACAGAACCGTAGTAAGCCAATGCTTGTTGTTTTCTTGTAGTATACAGAACCGTAGTAAGCCATTGCTTGTTGTTTTCTTGTAGTATACAGAACCGTAGTAAGCCATTGTTTGTTGTTTTCTTGCAGTATACAGAACCGAGTTAAGCCATTGCTTGTTGTTTTCTTGTAGTATACAGAACCGAGTTAAGCCATTGCTTGTTGTTTTCTTGTAGTATACAGAACCGTGGTAAGCCATTGCTTGTTGTTTTCTTGTAGTATACAGAACCGTAGTAAGCCATTGCTTGTTGTTTTCTTGTAGTATACAGAACCGTAGTAAGCCATTGCTTGGTGTTTTCTTGTAGTATACAGAACCGTAGTAAGCCATTGCTTGGTGTTTTCTTGTAGTATACAAAACCGTAGTAAGCCATTGCTTGTTGTTGTCTTGTAGTATACAGAACCGTAGTAAGCCATTGCTTGTTGTTTTCTTGTAGTATACTGAACCGTAGTAAGCCATTGCTTGGTGTTTTCTTGTAGTATACAGAACCGTAGTAAGCCATTGCTTGTTGTTTTCTTGAAGTATACAGAACCGTAGTAAGTCATTGCTTGTTGTTTTCTTGTAGTATACAGAACCGTAGTAAGCCATTGCTTGTTGTTTTCTTGTAGTATACAGAACCGTAGTAAGCCATTGCTTGTTGTTTTCTTGCAGTATACAGAACCGAGTTAAGCCATTGCTTGTTGTTTTCTTGTAGTATACAGAACCGAGTTAAGCCATTGCTTGTTGTTTTCTTGTAGTATACAGAACCGTGGTAAGCCATTGCTTGTTGTTTTCTTGTAGTATACAGAACCGAGTTAAGCCATTGCTTGTTTTCTTGTAGTATACAGAACCGTGGTAAGCCATTGCTTGTTTTCTTGTAGTATACAGAACCGTGGTAAGCCATTGCTGGTTGTTTGACAGAGGGAGCTCGTAGCTGTGGGGATGGCTGGAGTAGGTTTTCACTGACGTTTGAACGCACGAGTAGTCGGTGGTTTCATGGGGTGAGAACAATGTCATCACGGGGGTGGGAAAAAGGAGGGGGGCATGTCTAAGATGATATGGTGTGGCTGACTGTTGACTCCAACAAGCCCCATCTTAAATTGGAAAATCTTACTATAGTCTTTTTTTTTTTTTTTTTGGCTCCAATATAAACATCCATATCTCAGTAACCAACTGAGGGAAAATTATGAGATTTAGTATATAATCTAATCATTATGTCCACCCAACAAAAAAAAAAATTTTTCTGGAGATTTTACAGCAGATTTCAAAGTTTGTTTATATGCGGTATATAATTTAATTAATTTACGAGTCTGAGATGAAATTCATAATTTTAAATGTATTACAGCGTAGCCAGACAATCAGCGCTCAATGTTGAATATTTTCACGGGATTGACCTTATGCCAACTCCCCGCGTTGTTTAAACTAGGACTGTTCAGAGGTGTCTCAAAATGTGGGTTATTTCATGAAACCTGATTAATATTTTTGTTTTTTAAATCTTACCACTTATCGCCAACATTGAAATGTGTGAATATTTTTCAATGGGATTGAATGCGAAATTGTGTATACACTTCAAAGAATCGCTATGAAGTTGTACACATATTTTTGTCAAGAAGCTGATCGCAGGAAACTGTGTTATACTATTACAAATTCCGAAAAAAAAAGAGCAGTTGCATGCTTTGGGTTTGAGTAAACGGTCATTTCGTCGATGGGTGCAAGAATCTGGAATTAAACCACCACGCAATAACCAAACGGGAAGTGGAAAGATTATTGTAGACAGCTTTGACAAAGATGTCATAAGGCGAGCTATTATAAAAATGCTTTAAAAAGTCGCTTAAAATTCGACAGGGTCGACTTCATTGCACCGGGTTCTATTCCATATGGCTCGGTCTCTTTCCGCAGCGCGGAACGCATCGCACAAAGCACGAACTCCGCAGGTCTAGCGAAGTCTCTGAAAAGTGTAACTCGTAAACTGAAGGATGCGGCCCAGAATCGAACCCACGACCTTTGGAGCCCGAGTCAAAAGGCTTGACCACTTCGTCACGGAGACTCCTAAAATTATAAAAATTTTGGATTTTATATCCATGTTTATCCAGCATTATAAAAATGCTGGATGCTAAAGAAACAGTGACTGTAAGAAAACTTAGGGTTTGGTTGAGAAAGAAGAATAACATAGAGCTATTCAAAACAACTTTGTGGAAAATTACAAGGCCATTATCTTCACTTTTTGAAAGTACAAGGGCGGTAGAAATATTCTTTGCAAGCAACCGCATTTAGGAGCCATGAGAAGCAGATACCTACGTGAAATACGGGAAATGCGCAAAGAAAATTATGACATAGTGTGTTTGGATGAAATATGGATCAATGCGCACCACACAAGTGATAAGGAATGGCAATCAGTGGATGGACAGATAAAGCGATATGTGCCCAGTAGTATAGGACAGCTTTTGGTCATGGCCCATGCTGGTAATACGCACAATGGCTTACAACAGAATGCTGAGCTCGTGTTCGTATCAAAGCATACAGACAATAGGGATTATCATAATAAGATGAATGGTAATGTATTTAGAGATTGGCTCGAGAATACTGTGCTTCCATCCCTAGATAGACCGTCGTGTCCAATTATGGATAATGCATGTTATCAATGTTGTTGCCCAAGAAGACAAAACACCTACAGCATCGAGCACAAAGGGAGCAACAAAGATATGACTCCGAATGGAAAACATACCATTTCCAGAAACGTATTTCTAGCGAAAATTGCTGACCCCTTGTAAAACAGACGCCAAAAAGCAAGAAATATAAAATCGACCAGTTGATAGAAGAGCATCGTCATGGGTGCTTCAGACTTCCGCCGTACCATTCTCATTTTAACCCTATAGAATTTGTGTGGGCTAAAATTAAAGGACAGGTGGCAGCTGACAATACTATATTCAAATTATCTGACGTCAAGATACTAATCCAGTCTGCGCTATTAAATATTGATAAAAGTTACTGGAAAAATGTGAGGACCATGTGTTGAAAGAGGAAGAGGATTATTGGAGAAAGGGTGGATTGAATTTTATGCAACCGAGAGCAGTCATCAACCTACTGGAATCGTCCGACACAGATTAAGGTCTGAGCAGATCGAAGACCTTAATCCACGTGCACACCAACTGGGATATTTTGCTACAAATATTCAGAAGCATTGCAGGCCCTAAACATTACAGCATCAGCATAATGTCAATGGCAACAGTTTGTATTCCACAGTGGTGAATTTTCAATTTCGCAAGCCTTAGCGGTGACAAACAACTATATTGAACACACACACACACACACACACACACACACACACACACACACACACACACACACACACACACACACACACACACACACTAAACGCATTGAATACCAATAGAAGAGTAATATTGCGGTGGAAACTGATATATTGTGGCATAACAAGAAACGTGAGAACAAACACGTTGTCAAATTTAGGGGACAACACACGTGCATACGAATCAATCTATAAACTTCAATGAAAAGAGGACCAACATCTTGGTCGTTAAGAAGAAAGCCCACTACAGAGACACTGACAACTATTTTTGATAGTGCAAAACAGGTAATCATGTTCCGTCTCTGAACGGTAAACAGCAGAGTAGACAATCTTTCACGAAGACTCAAAGTGGGTCTGTCACCCATGTGTACGTGTGAACAAACTACACAGACAGCTGAACAGATCCGTAAAAATGGAAACATGATGACTAAATTGCGGTATCATTTCTGGTCACTCCATACGCACATTAACGCACTGCTATTTGGAAGCTTTCACGAACTCAATATAAAAAGCTAAATGCATCCTAGTAACATGAATACTTGTGTACACATTATTAACCAGCAGCTGAAGAAACAAGAAGGAAATGAAAAATAAGGTAAGAAATATATTCCTTCTACTTTCCTGTCAATTTACACATTATTTACCCCATGCCTCTGTAAATTCTCTGTCTTTACTAATAATACACATTGCACCCCTCTCGGGAGTCTCCGTGGTAAAGTGGTCAAGCCGTCTGACTCGGGCTCCGAAGGTTGTATGCTCGATTCCGGGCCGCGTCCTTCATTTCACGAGTGCATTTTTTCGGAGACTCCCGAGGGTCGTCGCTGGAGCTACGGAGTTCGTGCTTTGAGCGACGCTTTCCGCGCTGCGGAAAGAAACTGAGCCATATGGGATAAAAACCCGGTGCAATGCAGCTGACCCTGTCGATTTTAAGCTACTTCTTTCATTGCACCCACTCCCATACGAATCCGGATACGCCTTGTGTGCCATGTGAATTGGCGGGGCTTTCATTACTGTAAACATAAATTTGTTAGCGAGAAATCACTAGTTTTTCAGCAAAACATCAAAGAAATGTCGCCGCTTGCGATGATTTAAGTTGTTTTTGGACCTATCAAAGACATATTCCTTGGGTAGGGGTAAATATAAGACGGCTGGAAAAATTTCATAACGATGCAACAGACAGTTTTCAAAATAATTGATCATGAATGAAGGCATTCTTTTCGGGACATACTATATTAGGAAACGCCATATGATGCTGTCATTTGATTTGGTAAGGGTACACCAATCTAACACGCTTACCTGCCGGCCAGGTAGCCATGAATATGAATTCGCATCCAGGTGGATTTTCAAAATTAACCCGTTGTTTTGCCGTTTTATACAGAACCGAGTGAGTTGTTTTCCCAACGACGCTGACACAACTGCTACTGCATATCTTTTACGGACGTAGCAGTCAAACCCAGCAGTTTTTAGCTGTTCGTGATTCCTGAGCAAGTTTACGTTCAGTAGTTTGCTATTGCTTTCTGAACGACCGACACCCATACCATTTCATAAAAAACAACACAGCTGTGTTTCGAACGCGGTATGTTGGATTACGAACTGCACCCGTAGCTCCTTGGCCACGGAGCCGGCTAAGGTTGGTAACAGGGAATATCTTGGGAAGTAAAGTCGTTCAGCGTGACACTAACCACATCAGTTACCCCCCCCCCCCCCCCCCAGTACCGATTGGCCCATGAACATATTCGTCTAGCACCATATGCCCAATGCGTTTCAAGGTGTGTGAAGAGGGCCCTTGCCTTTTAAAATTATGTTTGTTTTAACTATTAGTTAGCTGCATATCCTTTACAGGACGTCGTAGTCAACCCCTGCATTGTTTACTATTTAAGATTTCTTGGCAAGTTTACGTTCAGTTATTTGCCATTGCTTTCTGAACGACCGGCCCTCATACCATTTGATAAAAACCAACGCAAGGCAGTTTGCTGTCAAATCGCCTGCAGCTGTGTTTCGAACTCGGTGTGCAGGACTAAGAATTGCGTCCATACCCCCTTCGCCACAGAGCGAATTTAATTGTACGTGAAGTATTGTTCATTTATTCACTTCTCATGATATATGACACTGCAGTATGCCCCTGGAGAAATGCAGCGAAATATACCAGGCAATAAATCGTGCAAGATATTGTTTGTGGCTTCTGTATTTTAGATTGTATTTAATGTAAAAGCATTTTACTTAGCGCACTGGGGTAAGTGCTTAGTGGATGAGGATCATACCCCAGTAAGAGCTATCGTGTTGTAACACGAGGCACGGCTACCGGGAACGGTCGGATGTGATTAAGCGTGGGAAGAGATTTATTAAGCATGGCGAAGACAAACGTCTTGGGCCATTAAAAAAATGTTTTGCGTATCCTTTACAGGACATCGCTGTCAACATTGGCATCTTTCAGCTGATTGTTGATTTCTTGGCAAGATTACGCTCAGTAGTTTGCCATTGCTTTCTGAGCGGCCAGCTCATTTATCCCGCAACTAACCAGCACGGGTAGAACCGCTTCCAATTCTCGCGCGCTGCGAGACCCTGCGTCTTGGGTGTCAACAACCTAGTTTAGACAGGCATACAGGGATTCTTCATTTGTACCGCACGAATATCAACTCGTAGGTGTATAAAGGGTAAATTCGCTTTATTGCGCACTGATTACAATTGGCTCCACGAGCTCACATGAACATACATATATCATCAACACTTCATCACATTCAATACATTTATAATACTGCTAAGCACAATCTCTATCTGTCCTAGCGTAAGTCACTATACTACTGTGCCCTGAAAACTACACAATGGTCAGGGCAAATACATCGACCTGTCTCCTGAGCTGTCCAGTCCCGTCTGGCTAAACTTAGCAGCGTTGTCCAGCTGCGGACTTGTGAATCTTCGTGCGCCAGCACTATTGCGTGCTCGGTTACCTCGCACGTAGTTCAGTAGCCTGTCACTAGTTACTGTACTCTAGCTAACGCTGTTTACGGGTACTTCCCGTGTTTATTGTCTCCTACTCTAACCTGGGAGTAAATCCCTGTCATGTCCTGCAGTGTCCTACTTATGACACGTGCGTGTCCTGTTGGATCACTGCTTAAGAGTTCTATCTTCTACTTCTGTCCCTTGAATTTCTATTCCCTGTTCAGGGGTGTTATCTCTATCCTATCTTAATCTTATCCCTAACTTATATCCTTCTGTTACTTCTGTCCTCAGCTTCTTGACACATTAGCCCAATGGAAATACTGATTTTAACATGGTACCCTACAAAGTCAAAATCAGAATATAACAGTGCTGCTGCTGCTGCTGCTGCTGCTGCTGCTGCTGCTGCTGCTGCTGCTGCTGCTGCTGCTGCTGCTGCTGCTGCTGCTGCTACTACTACTACTACTACTACTACTACTACTACTACTACTACTGTTTGTCCATCAAGAATGATGATGACCATTCATTTCATCCAGTGGGGTTGAAAGTATGGAGCCGTGAGTTCTAAGATGGCTGATAAGGCCTATTATAGCTCGAAATGTTCTTTGACAATGTGGGCAAAGAATGCTTGACGTTTCAGGAGGAGGATCTCCTGCAGTGGTTTTTCTGTCCAGCCTTTTCTTCACAACTCTTGCAGTCCTGGTTGCTTTACAAGTGACTGCACCCTTATGTAACAATGTACGCCACGAATTACGATCTTTAGCAGCAGTCTCCCAGGTGTCAAGATGAATTCCAAAAGCTTTCAGTGAGATGCTACTACTACTACAACTACTACTAGTAAAAATTATGATTTGTTATTACAACCACCACTTCTATTACTGCTTGAACTGCTTCTATAACTACTACTACTACTACTACTACTACTACTACTACTATACTACTACTACTACTACTACTACTACTACTACTACTGCTGCTGCTGCTGCTACTGCTGCTGCTGCTGCTACTACTACTACTACAGCTACTAGGCAGCTAGTCCAGCTACTGCCGCAGCTAGTCCCTCCACAATTACTACTATTATAACTACTAGTAGTACAGCTACTATTACAATTACTACCATGTCTAGTGTTGCCTCTATTATTATTATCATCATCATCACCTTTCGTGTTTGCTGTCAAGTGTCGTGGGGAGGAATAATTAGCGCATCAATTGAATAATTGACACTGGATAGTGTCATTCCATGTGATTGTGCAATGTCTGTGATGTCGTCAATGCAGTTTCTTCTCTAGCATCCTCTTGCTTTCGTAGTAGATGTTCTTTGTTGTAGGGCCAGTGCTGGTAGTTGATGGTGTTGAATTCTAACAAGATGGCCAAACCATTTGATCGTCTGTCTTTCGATATATGCGACACAAGGTGTTGATCCCACTGTCTGCCTGATACTATCATTACTTACTAGGCCTCGGATAGTTAAGATGGAAGCTCTTCTCACGCATCTCATCTAACAGGTGTTGATTTTGCATAAGAGTGATGTGGATAATGCCCCAGAATGACATTGGTAGCATATGATTGATGTGAATATGCTATTATTATAATTAGTACTAATAGTGGCTACTACAATTATCTCTAACTACTACTACTATTGCTGCTACTACTTCTACTACTATTACTGCTGCTGCTACTGTCACTGCTACAGCTACATAAAGTTTCATAACGTCTAGCAAGAAATTAAACAAACAAACATCAAAAGTAAATGCATGTGATAACGATAAAGCCAAACAAGATATCGCTAATGTCAAAATGTTCGCGTAAACAAACATAAAATCCTAACTAGTTTTCGCACAAATATCAATTTTATCTGCACGGCAGAACGGACATTTATGAGTCATAACTTTTTATACCTGATAACTAGAAAGTAGAATAACAACAAACATAAACATCAAACACGGGGTTCCAACATCCCTGAGTGACACTCGCTTTCACACAAGAGGCTTCATCCCTCGTCCAATTGTCTCGTTGTTTGGCTAACTTGTAAGTTATCGTTATGATCCATATAAACTTTACGTCCGGAGCAGACAGCAATCTTAACAGCCTTTCATTCGTTGCCGCAAGACATATAGCAGAAACATAAACGCACATTATGTGTTATGTGCAACAATTTGCGTTAGAAATAACAAGCTTTTCACAAGGGAAGATTACATGTCAACTCACTTGTAAATTATTCTCTCCGTGTCTCGTTGGGCTCCTGTAAGTACACTGACGTCGGCGATCAAGGTTCTACACAACCCTAGTTCACAAGTGTTATTCCACAATTCAGATGTTGATACCTTCCAGGCCATTATTTAAGACTGTCAAGTAACGGTCAGTAGTGTCGTAATCTTCAGCAAGAGCAAGCTTTTTTTTTTAATTCGGGGCACTTGGTGGCGACCTTCTGTTCTTTTTTTTTTTTTTGTTCCTTTACAGGACATCGCTGTCAACATCAGCATCTTTCAGCTGATTGTTGATTTCTTGGCAAGATTACGCTCAGTAGTTTGTGGTGGCGATTACTTATTAAAAATAAAACATAAACCATCTGATTGGAAGGACAGACAGAACACAATTGTCAGACTTCCAACACAACTCATATCACATGCCATGCACACGACAAGAGTCCATTCACAGCTCTTTTAGGATTGTTTGTTTTGTACAAATGTATACAGGATGTTCCTTAACACTATATTCTCAGCATGTTCATTAAGGTTTGTTTTCCATTATGTTAATTAATACTGTATTTCCTATATGTTAATTAGCGCTCTTGTGCTTTGTTCTCAGAACGTTCGTTAACGCTCTATTCCCATGGGGTTCCCTGAAGTCTCACTCACGTGATAATCAATAGACTTTTATAATAATACATTTGAGAAGGGGACATGTGAACAGGGTGGTACTAAAGGCAAATGGGCTGAGCAAGTCTGATGATCTACTCTACAAGTTTAAGGATGATCTACCCTACAAGTAAGGTCACACGACAAGTGTGAGCATGATCTCCCTTACAAGTAAGGTCAAACGACATGTGTAAGAATGATCTACCCTACAAGTAAGGTCAAACGACAAGTGTAAGCATGATCTACCCTACAAGTAAGGTCGCACGACAAGTGAAAGAATGATCCACCCTACAAGTAAGTTCAAACTACAAGTGTAAGAATGATCTACCCTACAAGTAAGGTCAAACAACAAGTGTAAGCATGATCTACCCTACAAGTAAGGTCATACGACAAGTGAAAGAATGATCCACCCTACAAGTAAGGTCACACAAGTGAAAGAATAATCCACCCTACAAGTAAGGTCAAACGACAAGTGTAAGAATGATCTACCCTACAAGTAAGGTCAAACGACAAGTGTAAGCATGATCTACCCTACAAGTAAGGTCAAACGACATGATCTACCCTATGAGTAAGGTCAAATGACAAGTGTAAGAATGATCAAGCACAACATGTTTGGAAATTACGGTAGTAAGGTGGCTAGACGCTCGCCTGTCTGTCCGCTGATCATGGGTTCATGGGAGCGGAAGTGTAACATTGACCTGGCCTGACAGGTCGACACATCCTATTGTAGATACCAGGACATGACCTGGCCTGAAAGGTCGACACATCCTATGACAGATACCAGGACATGACCTGGACTGACAGGTCGACACATCCTATGACAGATACCAGGACATGACCTGGCCTGACAGGTCGACACATCCTATGGTAGATACCAGGACATGACCTGGCCTGACAGGTCGACACATCCTATGACAGATACCAGGACATGACCTAGACTGACAGGTCGACACATCCTATGGTAGATACCAGGACATGACCTGGACTGACAGGTCGACACATCCTATGACAGATATCAGGACATGACCTGGCCTGACAGGTCGACACATCCTATGGTAGATACCAGGACATGACCTGGCCTGACAGGTCGACACATCCTATGACAGATACCAGGAAATGCCCGGTGAAGTAAATACGACCGGTGCAATACTGACCACATCACCCACTGAGAGCCGAGAGATCTATAGAACACGGATTTAAGCACCATATACCCAATGCGTCTTGGGCGTACCAAGGTATCATTTTTGGCATGGTGTTTCAACTTTTAAGCAGAGGCAGACAGACACATGAATAATCAGCCAGATGCAGACAGACTCACATGGACAACCAACCAGAAACAGACAGGCACAACCACGGAGATGGCAAACAGACATATAGGCAGACAGATAGACAGACATAAATAAATAAGCACAACTAATGAGATACAGACTGAGAGACGGAATGGCAGTCAGGCATGCAAATAGACCGACGGGTGGATAGATGGATACATGAATGAATTAATGGGTAGACGGAATGGCAGTCAAGAATGCAAATAGACTGACGGGTGGATAGATGGATACATGAATGAATTAATGGGTTCACGCATGCAGGCAGTAGACCAGACAGGTAGAAACCTAGACAGACACGCACAGTTCAGACAAATATAGAGAGACAGAACGAACGAACTTTATTTAAAAAGGGTTAAGAATTGAGCACCAAGACCCGTCTAACATTCTGCCCTCTTATCTCTTTGCTCTCATACATTAATTCATTCATACATGAAGCTAATCTAGACAAGAACGATAACAACTGAAACAATATGCATTATAATACAATAATATGGAAACAATACGCATTAAACAGACATATAAATAACTGAAAGACAGGCGGACAACAAGCCAAACACAGACTGCCAAAAAGAAAAGACAGAGGCATCACAACAGACGTGTGGACGGATGACCTAATGTTCGACAGGAGGCAAGCGGAAGGGCAGACAGACACACAATACAACCCGTGCAGACAGGCATACTTCAAACACCTGGAACCCAGGGCGACTTGCTCCACGCCCGTTCTATCCGCACCCTTGTTCTGGTGCAAGTGCCGGTGTCCAGACATTAAACGCAGCTTAAATGCGGACTACAAATCAATTACAATCTGACGACAGACAGCGCCAATGAAAACCCAGAGAGACGGTCATAAAACTCTCGGGTCTCGAATGTCGGGAAAACAATCAAAATTCTACGCTGCCAAGAGACCGACAGCAAAGTCAGCGATACACAAACAATGTTATCTTGCTGGTGGTGATAAAGACAGGGAAAATATTTAAAAAAAAACAAAAAAAACCAGTGGTGTATTTGTGTGTTGCAAATACGTGCCCACGTCACTTCATTACTGAAATGTCTCACTTTGCGTAGGCAGTTAAGTACTGAGTATAGTCTACCCATACGTGGGTGCTGTCAGTACGTATGTCTCCGAATCATTTGCAGTACTGTACTCAAAATGTAAAGAACGGGTAGATGTGGCTAGTTTTCCAGGTCCAAAGAGCCAGTACTTGAAGCTGGTTGGTTTCGCGGTGGCATAGTTGTTAGAGGGCTGGGCTTGCCTGTAAAAGACAGCGAGTTGACGCAGAATAATTTGTTTTCCAACCAGTCAGACTCGATTAAGCTATGTGGCCAAAACATCTAGGTACAGTATTTACCTCTCTGCCTTCTTCTTGTTCTTTTCCCCACAATCTTGCCAGTTGTCGCCAAGTTCTCCAGTTTGGAGCTATGGGAATACCTTTACATTTTTAATGGAAAGCCACTGGGTGAGTCTCAGGAGTATCCTCTATCAAGGAATAAGTAAAGCATCTACTTCCCTCCGCTAGCATATGGGACACTCTTGGGCAAGGCGGAGTAACTGTTTAACTCCCCAAAGAGGTTAATGTGAAATCATGGCATCAAGTGGTGGATTGAACATGAGAGCAGTCACCAGGTAGCTGTTGGGTATGGCCTCAAGTTCGAGGCGGTAGGCAGGAGATCCTTTTATTGAGACAGTTACTACAGTCACCGACCGGTATCATCACTGCCAAGAAGGAAAGCAGTGACTTCCTTCCTATAAGATGCTTAGAAAACTATAGCTGTCAAAGAAATAGCGGGGAAATACTGCTATGGGAATTATAGACAGGGTAAGCGATTCCCGCTAGTGACTTTCAAGAATACAACATTTCATTTGCATCCTTGCCACGCATTATAAATGTTTAATTTATAAAAATGTATTGCATCAATTGATGTACTGGTATTACCTTTCCTCTGGAGTAAACTAGGTAGGCCGAGAGAGGGATCATGCTGCACGGGCAACACAATTCTCTACAATTCAGCCCAGGCTGTGCGCTTTGGAGAGGTATAACTCCATCCCTGGTCCCTGCCATGGGTTGTAGTTATTGTGCCTTTTTTTAAGCAAACTATCGTCTGTCAAGACGGCAAGGTGCCAGTTAAGTATTGCATCAATATAGTTTTGAACAAAAGATAGCGGGGGAAAAAATAACTGTAACGTGAACTATATATGGCAACTGAAAGCGGCAGAAACATCCTGAATCGAACATGGGCAAATCTAACTTCCTTTAAGAGTTAAGAATTTGATCATGTGTCTCCATTGAACTCCAAAATTCTCACACGTGCTATTGATAGGTCTTTAATGTTTCCAATTTAGACCACAGTATCATAGAACAAGACCCAACATCGAGCCAGCCTCAAATGGGTATCAAGCCCTATTTTGGGAAGAAAAGCTGGCCGGCGTGGTATCCAAAACATTATCCATCAAGTGCCGGTTAGTCTATAACACTATGGGGCTAGCACTGTGTATTCAACATGTCTGAAGGCGTGCGAATGGGCCCTTTACTCGTCACAGTACACGTAATTTTCTAGATCGGCATCCCTTTCCTCCTTGGCGTACTATCGTCCGTCATGTAGAATACAATTAAAGACAGGAGCCATCAATCTGAGGTTTCTGACACCGCCATGGAGTCTTTCCTCATCTGTTGTATGTGTAACATCTATAGACTAAAATAGCTGTGTCTGTCTTGTATATGCTAGACACTCCTGCAGCAATGTTTAGCTGTCATCGTACCAACTCTACAAGGGGTAAATCATAAGTCTTTTTAGTCTAACTACGACAGAGTGACAGGAGAAAACTTAAACTAGGCACACTCAAAGCTCCTCATATTTAAACTGAACAGATTTTGTCGAGGTAGCGGGTTCAACCCCTACACCGGTCAGTTGGACTGAAATGTTGACTTCTCGTATTTCACTTGGAGACTTAAATTATAAGTACCTCGATCAAATAAACGAACGAACAAAAGTAGCGTCACAAATTGGTAACGCAGGTCCGTCTTACATTCAGCACTTCCAATGACTCACCTTTCGTTTATTGTGCATGTTATATTCACATACAGAAACAATAACATTCAAATAAATGTTGTGAACATAAACAATGCATATTACCATGTTATGAGACATGCAAGCAGGCACATATACACACACATGCACGCACACATGCATAAACACATAAATACATACCTACACCATTTACACAAACTCTCACAGTTATGCATCCTCTCAATAACACACATATACACACTCCCTCACATACACATATATTCTCTCACCATCAAAACTCACTAACAAAATTTTACTTATACATACATCCATACTCTCTCTCTCTCTCTCTCTCTCTCTCTCTCTCTCACACACACACACACACACACACACACACACACACACACACACACACACACTCCCATATATCCTCATTCGCGCATAAAGCAAAATACAGTGCTACTAGAAGTATTGTATACGGACTACGCTTCAGTTCAAAGCAAGGGTGCGGAAAAAAAAAAAAAAAGAAATCATTCAGCTAAAGAATTTAAAAAAAAAAAGAAAGAAAGAAAGCATTCAGCTAAGGAATAAAAAAAAAAAAAAGAAGAAAGAAAGCATTCAGCTAAAGAATGAAGAAAAAAAAAAGAAGAAAGAAAGCATTCAGCTAAAGAATGAAAAAAAAAAGAAGAAAGAAAGCATTCAGCTAAAGAATGAAAAAAAAAAAAAAAGAAAAAAAAAGAAAAGAAAGAAAGCATCCAGACACGTGCACTAGCACGAAGAATACACACAACGCTAAGGATGCGCAGATAAAAGTGAACGTGTCCAGGACATTAAGCATGTACAATCGCCATGGAAACTATTCAACAAACACAGCGAAATGCCATCGATGCCTGCGACTCCGGCAATGTGTCAATGACTCAACCACTGTGACGGAGAAGGTGAGTGGATCAACGTCAAACGATTGGCGCTTTCGGGGGAAAGTGAGCGGGCATGAGTGACAAACAAGTGAGCCGAGCTGGAAGGACAGGAAATGGATAACTCGGCCGGGATTGGGTGAAGAATGAGAACGGCGAAAGTAAAGAAAATAACAAAGAGTCAAAGATGCATTTTTATAGTGCCGTCTGTAGCAACTAGATGTTACAATAACCTTGCTTTGTTCTAAGCATTGCTTTAACTCGGTATGGTCCTGTCATTTCTAACATTAACCCACAGCAGTTTACAGTACCTCAATCCCGGGAATTCCTGACAACATCTACTAATATTACATTACCTTGTCACATGTTCTTTGTAGGACTTTGCAATCAACCCCAACCACGCATTAATTGTCTAGGCAATTTTATGTTCAGTAGGTTGCCATTGCCCGCTTCGTGGCGGAGAGGTTACGGGCGCGGTTCGTAATTTCGCATACCAGTGTTCGAAACAAAGCTGCGGGCAATTTGGCAGCAGACCGCCTCACGTTCGTTTTTTTTTTAACGAAATGGCATGGGTGCCGGACGTTCAGAAAGCAATGGCAAACTATTGAACATAAACTGGCCAAGAGATGACAGCAGCAAACAATGATGGTGTTGACTGCGACGTCATGTAAGGGATATGCAACTAACTTTTAGTTTGCCACTGATTTATGAATGACACATCAAAGCTGAAGCCCAAACTGACGAGTACGGGAAACGATCCCGCTACCTTACAATCAGCGTACCGGAAGATTAAATTTGAGTGCTCTCATCCCGTACATTATTTAGGTAGAAAACAAAGTAAGGGACTCTTTTCCATGCCTCGGGGATCATCGGCTAAGTAAAAGGTAAAGGACCATTTGACACGCCGTCAGGCTTGTGGGGGATGTGGTCATTTTGGCGCCTGCCGACATCGGCTGGTGCCAACTTTAGGCTAGGTAGACCTGAAAGCCCAGTTCAATTGTAAATATCCATCCCGATGCGGATTCGAACCCTTAACAAACGCCCAGCTACTACGCTACCGAGACTCTCGGGTATGTGCTGATAGTTCCATAATGTTTAAGAAAATTCGGCAAGCGATGGGTCATGTGGTCTGTAGCACGCTGGCCGCCTCTTCTTCCCACGACATGTCCTGATACCTATCACGGTCTTGATCGACCTGAAAGTCAGATCGCGGGAGGGGCTTGTGATAGAGAGAAACTACGAAAGACTTGTAATATCCTTTTTATGGGCCTCATATATTGTTAACACACTTGTGACACACGTGGAAATAATGTACTTCTCATCAGGCTTGTCCATGGGAATGGGATTCCCATGGGAATCCCGATGGGATGGGATGGGACAGCACACATTTGTATTTCCCATGGGACACTAGCCATGTCATAGCAACCTAATCTACGTCAGATCTACCCCCCTTTTTTTTATTAACCTTTTTTAAAGCCTTTTATCATTCTTTTTTCTTTATATATTTGTATCAATTCTTTATCTCGTGGTAGACACCGGATAAATTAATAAATGCGCGCATGCGGGCTGCTAGTCAGCCATTGTTGCTGTGAACTAGCGGGAATTGTAGAACAAAAGCCGAAAAGTGATTTTGACTTATTTTTTTATCCTCCACCAAACAAAGCATTAAAGCTTGATGACCCCAGAAACAAATGCCTTGAGGATGAAGTCACCATGTTTCAAAAATTACGGCAACCAACTTCACAACCATTAAAATATTGGAAACATGAACATGGGTTTCCATTGCTAAAAGCAAGTGCGAAAATTGTTTTGGTCATACCAGTGTCATCAGCAGCAGTAGAGCGCTTATTTAGTGCAGCTGGATTGTTGTGGAGTAAGTTAGAAAACGGATGTTACCAGCTCTCGTTATAAACTCTGTGTATATCAGATTTGCATGTAAGATGAAAATTGTGGAAATGGTTCAGGGATTACCTGAATTATTAGAAACAGTCGATCAGCAGGAAATTGATAATGTGCTGAATGAGTAGAGTGACTCAGGAACAGAATGAGAGTGTCAGAATGACACTGAATTGTCATTTTTAGATTAAACGTTGTTTTAATAAAATACCCTTGAATATTAAAATTAATAAATTCTGCTGTTTTACATGTCTCTTTGTACATGTAGTCCTATTTAGTAGACACTAACCCTAAACTTTCAAAAATTTCATAATTTTATTTGAACTGTATTCCATAATAATATTATCATGAGAATCCCATGGGATGGGATGGGACAGGCATAAATTACCATGGGATGGGACTGAAAAATGTGTCCCATAGCCTGTTCTCATCGTTAAGATTCAGAGAATCAAACCCGGCCACAAACTAGCATACCTGTTTAACTCACTCTATTCGTTATTACTTTACATTTTTCTGTCTCTTTCTTCTGTCCCATTAACTCACTCTATTCGTTATTACTTTACATTTTTCTGTCTCTTTCTTCTGTCCCATTAACTCACTCTATTTGTTATTACTTTACATTTTTCTGTCTCTTATTTCTGTCCCATTAACTCACTCTATTGGTTATTATTTTACATCTTTATGTCCCATTAACTTACTCCTTACATTGCTTTACCACTTTCTGTCTTATGCTTCTGTCCCATTAACTCATGCTATACTACGCAAACGTACATTAGCTACACCATGTGGCATATCTATTGGACAAGTGTTGTGTTGTGGTCGAGTCAGAAACACGGAGCTGATCCACGACTTTGGTGATCGAGTGAGATGGCAAAACATAAGCACCCACACTTATCAGCATGGCACAGATGGATGGATGGATTGGACAGGACTGGGCAAGTCACTGTCTGCAGACTCAGAACAGATCATAACAGATGCAACAGACATATTGATAGCGCTAAAGGTAGGTACGCACCTGAGGAAGAAGGAGGACGGAGGATGAGGGGGAAGAAAAAAAAGACGTAGAACAAGAAGAATAAGACGAAGAACAAGAACAAGATGAAGACCAATAAAAACAAGAACAATAACAAGAAGTAAGGTAACGTGATTCGTGCAGCCACGTACAATCTCTGTATTCTGGGCCAATGGTAATCCACAAATGGTAACTTCTGATACATTTTTCAAGAACAGTATGTCTTTTGGATTGATTAAACTCTAACAATGTTCTTCCTTCTTCCTTCCTCTCCTTCTCCCCCTTCCACTTCTTATTTGTCTCCCCCTTCTTCTTCTTCTTCTTCTTCTCCCTCTTCTCGTCTACCTCCTCCCCCTTCTATCCCACAATAAAGCATAGTCTAAACCGTCTCACTGACAGCCCTCGAGGGTATATTTAAAGACGTGTTTATGTCCGGCTGGATTATACAGCGATATTTTCCCACGAGAGAGATACGGCAGCTAGATTCACGCCAACCCTCCTTAGTCCCCTGGTACGACATGCTTGGTAGGTTACGCTGTTACTTTTCTTTGATCCCCTCCCAGGCCTCTTTAACACTCAAGCCTCTCGCAAAACTGGCCTTGGAGTATTTTCAGAATTTTCTAACACCGAAACTTTGCAAGAAATGAATCTTTTCGTCCCACCTCAATATGGTTAAACTTAGCATATGTGAAACCCTAATACTTCACATCTCTGCGCTATACGTTTACCTTATTCCCGCTCCAATCCCGATTGACAAGGAATCGGTTCAAAAGACGACAAATGTTATTTTAAAACATTAAAAAGCAAGACCAGTGAGAAGAAACGTACATGACGCAGAAATTAAAGCAAACATGAATAATGATAGAACTGACAAGTAGAAAAACCGAGCAACGCCGAATGACTGATGATGATGATGTGAATATTTGCATGTGAGTGAGCCGGTCAGCCTTTGCACTGCATTCAGCCAAGAATCGGGGACAGGCAAACAGGCTGATGCAGGCTCTAACAACATAAAAAAATAAGACGAGAGATAAAGTAAGAAGGGGGGAAAACACGACGACAAGGAAAACGAGTGGCAGAGATACGATCAGCCGAGAAGGACATCCTCGAAAGCAAATATATTTGCAGATCTCATTAAAAGCAGGATCCATAGACAAATACAACGCAGACTGGTTATGTGGGCATTGGAAGGCCGCCCGTACATGCAGCATCCTTCTATTCGAAGCCGTTTCTAACAGTAAAAAAATGCTCATCGTTAGAGATCACGATTACAGATCTGCGCTTGTTTGATTAAGTCAGAATATTTAACGCAGAATGAGGCTTCGCAGACCTCCAATGCTGGGCAATAGTTGGGTAGATATAGAGACCACTGGGGCATCAGTGTGAGTGCGCGCGCGCGTGTGTGTGTGCGTCTTATTCACCTAATGTTTGTGTAATAACAATGCGAAACTAGAGTTACAGACAACAGCCATTATCCATGTATTTATGTGGGTTTTTTTTTTTGTTTTGCGCTTGCTAGTTTTGAACTAAAGCGTATTCCAGTCCATACCCTCTACTTCTATGGTACTGGACTGAATTTTGCGTGTGGATTTGCTTTCCCTATTATTAGTGTCCCTCGCCATCAGGCGAACCCACACCGACTTCAGAGGTACTTGTAATTTACGTCCTTAAGTAAAGAACGATAGGTTAACATTTTAGTCCAAACGTTGAACCCCTTACCTCGGCATCCGCATACCGGATGTTTAAGAACACGCGTTCTTATCCATTTGGTCATTCTGACCTCTTCCCATTTATTGAAAATGAACATTTGAATTCTACAATGACATACAAACTGAGGTTAATTGATTTTTGTATTGATTAATTATCAAATAGCCGACCACTTGTTTGAATTAGTGATTCAATGGGTGAATGTCACAGTGATTCATTGATTGTTTCATTGATTTATTGTCCCACTGATTAACATGATTCAATGACCATCTCAAAGCCACTGTGAAATTAGCAATGAGTGCTCAGATCGCCACTTCAGATCACTCCGGGAGAATCACAAGACAGCGGGAGGACTCAACAGTACGGACGACGACGTGTGTATAATAGCACCACATCCGTTACAATATTCTTTTCTGTAGATATGCCAAGATTGCGATCGAGCGACGTATCTCCTGCTTTATTTTCTTCGCTCACCTTCAGATAGCTATAAAGTTCATGACATCATCAAAAAATGCGCTTCGCAGTCCATCGTGAAGTAATATGCAGCGAATGGCTGTAGTCTGCCGGAGTCATTCTTTGCACGCAACGGAAGAATTTTTTTTGGGTTGAACAAGTATTTGAAATGGCGGTCGGTACACACGGGTGATTATTTAAAGATTGTGGCAAGATTTCATCATATACAACCTCCTAATCTCATTAAGGTTTGAAATTTGTTGAATAAGTTATAATGAATACTTCATTGGTTCTTTCCAGCTTCTCCAAAACAGCGTTAGACCATAGCAGTGACCATTATAACTAATTTAATAAAATGTTTCGCACATTGTTTATGACGTCGTGTATTTCATTCATTTTTAAAATTGGTTCTATATACTAAGTGAAGTGAGACTTTGCACCTGTATTATATTATATTGCACTGCATTGGTTTGCGTTGTACTATATTGCTTCAAGAGGTTTAAAAGAAAGCAAGAGGGTTTACTTCATTGCACCGGGTTCTATCCCATATGCTTCCGTTTCTGTCTGCAGGTTGGGCTGCTGAAAGCGCCAAACAGAGCAAGAACTCTGTAACGTCCCCCGGGAGTCCACGAGAAAACGGCACTCGTGAATGGAATGTTGAAGTGCGGAATCCAACACACAACCGTCAGTGCGCGAGGCAAGCGGCTTAATCACATTGCCATGGAGACCTGCCCCTGCTTTGTATTGTATTGCGTCGTATTGTATCGTATCGCATCGTATTGTATGGTATGGTATGGTATGGTATGGCATGGTATGGTAATATATACATTACAACGAGACAACCAAGTGTTTCTCTGATATCATTTCGTTTCACCCCAGTACTACGCAAGCAATGCACCAACGCCTACGTCTCTGCCGTGTCATGACAAATAAATACCCCCACGCCCATGTTTGAATGTTCACAACTAAACACGCCACTACATATTAATCTCCACAAAAGTCCCCCAATTACAGCCAATAACCGGATCAAGTTCAAATGGAGGGAGGAGGCAGGGGAGAGGCAGACAACAGACGCTAACAGCAGACGACAAGCCTCGGTAGGGCAACATTCTGCTCAACATGAGCGCATACGTAATGCCGCTTCTGCATTTAAATGGTGCTTTAATAGCAAACGTCGAATGTGTTAAGGCGCCAACGTTACTACAGACATCTACACAGAATTAATCCTATAATAATTATATGATAATGCAATATGAGAATGTTACAGCATTTCAACACAGAGAACATAAACAACACATTGCACAATGTATTGTCTGATATAGTTGGCTGTATCTCGTCTGGTGCATCATCATTACCGAGTGCCCGACAAAACATACAGTCACTATACGTCCGGATGTTACCAAGGCCGATCAAGCAAGAATAGTAAATAAAACTAACCCACTACGCATGTCGTTAGAGGCGACTAGGGAGGGTTAGCTAGAGGCGGGCTACTGTATCGCATACATAACCCTGACTGTGAATCCACCCCATCATGAATAAGTTTTAGAGCTAGGCGCGACAGGTTGTGCTCCTTTGGGAGATATCACTCAGCAACAGCAACAGCAGCAGCAACAGATGGCAGCAGCAGAAGAAGGATGATTAGAAGACGACGAAGTGGAAGAAGAATAGTTACTAACAGCCCAGTGTAAGTGCTTGTGTTAGTGTGTGACATTAGGAAATTATCAAGTGCAAAAGAGAACTAGACCACTATACACTATGACAGAGAACTAGACCACTATACACTATGACAGAGAACTAGGACACTATGAAGTATAACAGAGAAAATGGATATTATCATCTATGATAGATAATCTAGATATCATCTAGATAACTAGGACACTATCATATATGACGGAGAACTAGAACGCTTTTCAATACGATAAAGAGCTAGAACGCTATCATATATGGCGGAGAACCAGGACGCTATTCAATATGATAGAGAACTAGGACGCTATTGAATATGACAGAGAACTAGGACACTATCATATATGACGGGGAACTAGGACGCTTTTCAATACGATAAAGAGCTAGAACGCTATCATATATGGCGGAGAACCAGGACGCTATTCAATATGATAGAGAACTAGGACGCTATTGAATATGACAGAGAACTAGGACACTATCATATATGACGGGGAACTAGGACGCTATTCAATACGATAAAGAGCTAGAACGCTATCATATATGGCGGAGAACCAGGACGCTATTCAATATGATAGAGAACTAGGACACTATCATATATGACGGAGAACTAGGATGCTTTCAATATGACAGAGAACTAGGACGCTATTGAATATGACAGAGAACTAGGGACACTATCATATATGACGGAGAACCAGGACGCTATTCAATATGATAGAGAACTAGGACGCTATTGAATATGACAGAGAACTAGGACACTATCATATATGACGGAGAACTAGGACGTTATTCAAAATGATAGAGAACTAGGACATTATCATCTAAGACGGAGAACTAGGACACTATCATATATGATGGAGAACTAGGACGCTATTCAATATGATAGAGATACTAGGACACTAGTCATATAGACGGGGAACTAGGGACGCTATTCAATATGATAGAGAACTAGGACACTATCATATATGACGTAGAACTAGGACGCTATTCATATGATAGAGAACTAGGACGCTATTCAATACGTTAGAGAACTAGGACAACTATCATATATGACGGAGAACTATGACGCTATTCAATATGATAGAGAACTAGGACGCTATTCAATACGATAGAGAACTAGGACACTATCATATATGACGGAGAACCAGGACGCTATTCAATATGATAGAGAACTAGGACGCTATTGAATATGACAGAGAACTAGGACAATATCATATATGACGGAGAACTAGGACGTTATTCAAAATGATAGAGAACTAGGACATTATCATCTAAGACGGAGAACTAGGACGCTATTCAATATGATAGAGAACTAGGACCCTATCATTATCATCCATGACGGAGAACTAGGACGCTATTCAATATGATAGAGAGCAAGGACGCTATTCAATATGATAGAGAGCAAAGACGTATTCAATATGACAGAGAACTAAGACACTATCATATATGACGTGGAACTAGGACGTTATTCAATATGATAGAGAACTAGGACGCTATTCAATATGACAGAGAACTGGGACGCTATTCAATATGATAGAGAACTGGGACGCTATTCAATATGATATAGAACTAGGACATTATCATCTAAGAAGACGGAGAACTAGGACGCTATTCAATATGATAGAGAACTAAGACACTATCATATATGACGGGGAATTAGGACGTTATTCAATATGATAGAGAACTAGGACGCTATTCAATATGACAGAGAACTAGGACGTTATTCAAAATGACAGAGAACTAGGACATTATCATCTAAGACGGAGAACTAGGACGCTATTCAATATGATAGAGAACTAGGACGTTATTCAATATGATAGAGAACTAGGACGCTATTCAATATGACGGAGAACTAGGACGTTATTCAATATGATAGAGAACTAGGACGCTATTCAATATGATAGAGTGAGCGTGGAGAGTTGAATGAGCGGAAGAGTGAATGTGTGAGAGTGAATGTGTGGTGTGTGTGTTGAGAGAGAGAGAGAGAGACGAGAGAGATGAGAGGAGAGAGAGAGAGAAGAGAGAGAGAGACGATAGAGAGAGACGGAGAGAGAGAGAAGATGAGAGAGAGAGAGAGAGAGAGAGAGAGCGCATCACTATTTTTACGTCACATACATTTTATGTACACATTTTTCTCCATGTTTAACATTTTTATGAGACTGCTCATGACAAGTGTCAGTGTATGTGTGTGAGTAAAGTGTGGGATGTTTGTTCATACTAGTTTCAATACTAACGTGAGACATTTTGTATGTGTCTAGATGTGAGGAAGTGTGAGTGTATGTGGAGGATGTGTGTGAGTGTGGGGATATGTGTGGGTGGGGGTGGTGTGGGTATGCTTTTGGATGGGTTGGGGTGTGTGGGTTTTGGTGGGTAGTGGTATTTGTGGGTGTTGGTGGGATGTGTGGATGGATGTGTGGGGGTGAAAGTAGGGGTGTTGGAATGGGTGTGGGGGATGTGTGTATGGGTGGAGGATATGTATATGGGACGGATGCGGGGGATGTGTGATTATGTGGGTGGAGATGTGTGGATGGTTTGAGGAAGTATGTGTGGGAGGCGGGGTTGTGTGGGTAGGGGATTGTGTTGGGTGGATTGGGGATGCAAGGGCGGGTGGGGAGAAGTGTATGGTGTGTGGGTTTGAGATATGCGTGCGGTGTGTTGGTGGGGGATGTGTGAATGATGTGTGGGTGGAGGGTATGTTTGTGGTGGTATGGGTGGAGGATAGTGTGTGGTGTGGGGGATGTGTGTGATGGGTGCGGGGAATGTGCGTATGGGTGGGGTATATGTGTGGGTGAGTAGGGGATTGTGGTGGTTGGGGGAAGTATGTAGGGGTGTGTGGGTGGGAGATGTGTGTGTGTGTGGATGGGGAATGTGTGGGTGGGGGTGTGTGAGTGGCTTAGGGATGTGTAGGTGGGTGAGGGAGTTGTATGTGTTGGGGTGGGATGTGTGAGTGGGTGGAGGGTGTGTGTGGGTAGGGGTATTGTGATCGAGAGATGTTTGGTTGGGGGTGGGTGTGTGGGGGTGTGTGGGTGCGTAGTGGAGGATGTTTGCGTGAGTGAGTGTCTGTTGGTGGACGGGTAGGGAATGCGTGTGTGGGTGGGGAGAGGTGTGTGGTGTGTTGGTTGGGGATATTGTGTGGGTGAGGTATGTGTGTGTGGGTGGGGGATTTTTGTGGTGTGTGAGTGGGGGTATGTGGGGTGGATGGGTAAGGGTATCTGTGTGGGTGTGGGTGGGAATATTGTGTGGTATCTGGGTGGGGGATATGTGTGTGGTGTGTAAGTGGGGATGTGTTGGTGAGGGATGTGTGTGTGTGGTGCGTGGGTTGGGAATAGTGCGTGGTAGGGGTGTATGTGATGTGCGGGTGGGGGATTGTGTGGTGGGGGATTAGGTTATGGCATGTGTGGGTGGGTGGAAGTTGAATGTGTGGGTGGTGGGATGTGTGTGAGTGGATTGGGGATGTATGGGTGGTTAGGGAGATGTGTGTGTGTGGGGGGGGGGGGGACATGTTAGTTGGTGGGGATGTGTGTGTATGGTTTGGGGATGTGTGAGTGGATGTGCGATGTGTGGGTTGGTGGGGGATTGTGTGCATGGGTGGGGAATGTGTTGTCGATAGAGATGTGGCTGGGGGATGGGTGGTTTGAGGTGTGGGTGGGGAGAGGATGTGTGGGTTAGGATGTGTATGTGGATGGGCGTGGGATGTGTGGGTTGGTGGGGAATGTTTGTGGGTGGCGAGTGTGTTTTGGTTGGGGGATCAGGTGAGGGCAGTGTGTGCGGGTGGGGGATGTGCGGGAGGGGGATGGGTCGGTTGGTGGGGTATGTATGTGTCCCTTGGTGTGCGTGTTTGTGGGTAGGTGCGGTGTGTATGTGTCCCTTGGTGCGCGTGTGTGTGGGTAGGTGGGGCGTGTTGTGTGGGTGGGGTGATGTATGGATAGGTGGGAGATGGGCCTCATAACATGGTAATTAGCCTTGTTTATGTTTACAACATTCATTTCACAATGTTTATTTTTCTTCCTATGTAAATGTATAATGCTCTTGATGAACGAAAGACGAGTGATTGGAAGGGCCGAATGTAAGACGGGCCTGCGCGCCCAATTTGTGACCCTAATAAAGATGATTTGATTTGATTTGATTTGATTTTGATTTGAACTAGGACGTTATTCAATATGATAGAGAACTAGGACGCTATTCAATATGATAGAGAACTAGGACGCTATTCAATATGACGGAGAACTAGGACGTTATTCAAAATGATAGAGAACTAGGACATTATTCAATATGATAGAGATCTAGGACGCTATTCAAAATGAAAGAGAACTAGGACGTTATTCAAAATGATAAAGAACTAGGACATTATCATCTGAGACGGAGAACTAGGACGCTATTCGATATGATAGAGAACTAGGACACTATCATATATGACGGAGAACTAGGACGCTATTCAATATGATAGAGAACTAGGACACTATCATATATGACGGGGAACTAGGACGCTATTCAATATGATAGAGAACTAGGACACTATCATATATGACGGAGAACTAGGACGCTATTCAATATGATAGAGAACTAGGACGCTATTCAATACGTTAGAGAACTAGGACACTATCATATATGACGTAGAACTAGGACGCTAATCAATATGATAGAGAACTAGGACGCTATTCATTACGATAGAGAACTAGGACACTATCATATATGACGGAGAACCAGAACACTATTCAAAATGATAGAGAACTAGGACGCTATTGAATATGACAGAGAACTAGGACACTATCATATATGACGGAGAACTAGGACGTTATTTAAAATGATAGAGAACTAGGACATTATCATCTAAGACGGAGAACTAGGACGCTATTCAATATGATAGAGAACTAGGACCCTATCATTATCATCCATGACGGAGAACTAGGACGCTATTCAATATGATAGAGAGCAAGGACGCTATTCAATACGATAGAGAGCAAGGACGCTATTCAATATGACAGAGAACTAAGACACTATCATATATGACAGGGAATTAGGACGTTATTCAATATGATAGAGAACTAGGACGCTATTCAATATGACGGAGAACCAGGACGCTATTTAATATGATAGAGAACTAGGACGCTATTCAATATGATAGAGAACTAGGACGCTATTCAATACGTTAGAGAACTAGGACACTATCATATATGACGGAGAACTAGGACGCTTTTCAATATGATAGAGAACTAGGACGCTATTGAATATGACAGAGAACTAGGACACTATCATATATGACGGAGAACCAGGACACTATTCAATATGATAGAGAACTAGGATGCTATTAAATATGACAGAGAACTAGGACACTATCATATATGACGGAGAACTAGGACGTTATTCAAAATGATAGAGAACTAGGACATTATCATCTAAGACGGAGAACTAGGACACTATCATATATGATGGAGAACTAGGACGCTATTCAATATGATAGAGAACTAGGACACTATCATATATGACGGGGAACTAGGACGCTATTCAATATGATAGAGAACTAGGACACTATCATATATGACGTAGAACTAGGACGCTATTCAATATGATAGAGAACTAGGACGCTATTCAATACGTTAGAGAACTAGGACACTATCATATATGACGGAGAACTATGACGCTATTCAATATGATAGAGAACTAGGACGCTATTCAATACGATAGAGAACTAGGACACTATCATATATGACGGAGAACCAGGACGCTATTCAATATGATAGAGAACTAGGACGCTATTGAATATGACAGAGAACTAGGACACTATTATATATGACGGAGAACTAGGACGTTATTCAAAATGATAGAGAACTAGGACATTATCATCCATGACGGAGAACTAGGACGCTATTCAATATGATAGAGAGCAAGGACGCTATTCAATATGATAGAGAGCAAAGACGCTATTCAATATGACAGAGAACTAGGACACTATCATATATGACGGGGAACTAGGACGCTATTCAATATGATAGACAACTAGGACACTATCATATATGACGGAGAACTAGGACGCTATTCAATATGATAGAGAACTAGGACGTTATTCAATACGTTAGAGAACTAGGACACTATCATATATGACGTAGAACTAGGACGCTATTCAGTATGATAGAGAACTAGGACGCTATTCATTACGATAGAGAACTAGGACACTATCATATATGACGGAGAACCAGAACACTATTCAATATGATAGAGAACTAGGACGCTATTGAATATAACAGAGAACTAGGACACTATCATATATGACGGAGAACTAGGACGTTATTTAAAATGATAGAGAACTAGGACATTATCATCTAAGACGGAGAACTAGGACGCTATTCAATATGATAGAGAACTAGGACCCTATCATTATCATCCATGACGGAGAACTAGGACGCTATTCAATATGATAGAGAGCAAGGACGCTATTCAATATGATAGAGAGCAAGGACGGTATTCAATATGACAGAGAACTAAGACACTATCATATATGACAGGGAATTAGGACGTTATTCAATATGATAGAGAACTAGGACGCTATTCAATATGACAGAGAACTAGGACGCTATTTAATATGATATAGAACTAGGACACCCCCGGGAAGGTTAACCCGGTCAACAAATGCCCGCAGAAGTCGGATGTGTCGGCCTAACGGCGCAAGAACGCAGCTCTGCTGTAAACAGGCACAACGCAGTCACATCCGAACAAACACTCCGGATGAACGAAGAAGAAGAAGAAGAAGAACTAGGACACTATCATATATGACGGAGAACTAGGACGCTATTCAATATGACAGAGAACTAGGACACTATCATATATGACGGGGAACTAGGACGCTATTCAATATGATAGAGAACTAAGACACTATCATATATGACGGGGGACTAGGACGCTATTCAATATGATAGAGAACTAAGACACTATCATATATGACGGGGAATTAGGACGTTATTCAATATGATAGAGAACTAGGACGCTATTCAATATGATAGAGAACTAGGACACTATCATATATGACGGGGAACTAGGACGCTATTCAATATGATAGAGAACTAGGACACTATCATATATGACGGGGAACTAGGACGCTATTCAATATGATAGAGAACTAAGACACTATCATATATGACGGGGAATTAGGACGTTATTCAATATGATAGAGAACTAGGACGCTATTCAATATGACAGAGAACTAGGACGCTATTCAATATGACAGAGAACTAGGACACTATCATATATGACGGGGAACTAGGACGCTATTCAAAATGACAGAGAACTAAGACACTATCATATATGACGCGGAATTAGGACGTTATTCAATATGATAGAGAACTAGGACGCTATTCAATATGACAGAGAACTAGGACGCTATTCAATATGATATAGAACTAGGACATTATCATATATGACAGAGAACTAGGACGCTATTCAATATGACAGAGAACTAGGACACTATCATATATGACGGGGAACTAGGACGCTATTCAATATGATACAGAACTAGGACCCTATCATTATCATCCATGACGGAGAACTAGGACGCTATTCAATATGATAGAGAGCAAGGACGCTATTCAATATGACAGAGAGCAAGGACGCTATTCAATATGACAGAGAACTAAGACACTATCATATATGACGGGGAACTAGGACGTTATTCAATATGATAGAGAACTAGGACCCTATCATTATCATCCATGACGGAGAACTAGGACGCTATTCAATATGATGGAGAGCAAGGACGCTATTCAATATGACAGAGAACTAGGACGCTATTCAATATGATATAGAACTAGGACACTATCATACAAGAGGCTTCTCATAAGTCTTTAGCCCTGACCATGAAGGAGTAGGCGGAGACAATTGAAATTTGGCACATGTATAGCTCATTCAATTTGTAATGGACATATGAATTATGAATTTCCCACCTCAACTGGTTTTCCCGATATGGTGCATGGCACAACACACCCTATTGACCAGATCTGCACATCCAACGGTTTGTCAGAACAATGGAGAAATCAGATGCCAGGACTGTGATAAAATTCTTGATGTTACAGGGTAAAACACCTACAGAAATACACAGGGAGATGGGGCCAGTGTTTGAGGAAGTCTGTCCTTCGTATGCTTCTGTAAAAAAATTGGTGTTTGCAGTTTAAGTGTGGCCGTTCCCAAGTTGCAGATCTGCCAAGACCAGGACGACCGTCCTCAGAGTGCAATGATGCAAATGCTGCAAAAGTGAAGAAAATCATAGACCAGGATAGGAAAATGACAATTGCAGAGATATCGGGTTCAGCAAAACTGAGTAAGAGTACAGTTTTTAGAATTTTACACAACAGACTGAACATGAGAAAAGTGTGTGCCCCGCGCCTGCTGACATGTGAACAGAAACAAACACGGGTTGATTGCTGTGGCCAGTTGCTCAACATGTGGCGGTCGAAAAACATGTAAAAGACCATGGGGACGGTAGATGAGACTTGGATTCACCAAATCGTAAAAAACAGCTGAAAGGAAATCGTCTTGACAGTGACGAAGATGTCATACTGGCTTGTGATAACTGGTTTAGTTCGAAAAATAGGTTATTTTATTCTGAAGGTCTTTTCAAGGTCACGCAGAGATGGCAGAAATGCATAAATTCAGGTGGTGGCTACATTGAGAAGGAATAAGCACTGTGCCAAATT
>JACEFZ010003406.1:0-22500 GCA_014155875.1 Cepaea nemoralis | reverse complement strand
ATCGATACAGTAATCTCGGCACAGTCATAACATCTGATGGGAGATGCCTTGAAGAGATTAGAACAAGAATTGCCATAGCGAAGGTAGCCTTTTGCAAGATGAAAAACATACTGACCAATAAGAAGATATCAATTGAAACGAGAAAAAGAGTGTTGAAGTGCTACATAGAACCTATACTTTTGTATGGATGTGAAGCGTGGACAATAAGCAGTCAAGCAGAAAAACAGCAGATGGCTGTGGAAATGTGGTTTCTGAGGAAAATGCAAAGAATACCATGGACAGACAGAAAAACCAATGAACAAGTCCTTCAAGAAACAAATGAAGATCGTAAACTGATTAGAGATATTAGGGAGCAACATTGAAGTTCAAAAGCCCCGATCGGCTTGGCACATAACGAATGAATGAATGAATGAATGAATGAATGAATGAATGAATGAATGAATGAATGAATGAATGAATGCAAAATGGCCCTTGAGTCACGTTCGTTGCCACAGAAAAGATGCATGTTTCTCAGTAATGTTACGTCAACTTGTTTTATAGTGTTGGGCCACAGATTCTGAACACTGTTTACTCGTTGGCAATGCTACGGTCAGTTTACGTCCAACCTCTTTTAAACAGACCCCAATGTTGTTGATTCGGGAGCCAATATATTCACATGAACTGAGAAGTCGCCGAGGTGGCAAGACCTATCGCTGGTAGCACACTGGTCAAGACCGCTGGGTCGCCATCTCCTTGTGGTGCGGTCTATCCAGAGGATACAACCCTTGTTCAATATTCCAAGGACCACTGTGTCTTTGGAAGATTGAGTTTTAACTCTTCAGCATGGATGCGTTACGCTCAGGTCGACTGAGCCTCAAACGGCCTTGCATCTAACAGAGGCAGGTTAGTGAAAAGACTTCCTCCCGACCCGATACCAACGGACCACATCCACGGGGGATATTGCAGAGCCCTCGTTTCCCTCTCCAAGCTCACAAGCCCTATATGCATAACTTTGCTCACCAGCAACACTTTCTCTAACTCTGATCGCCAACCCCCGGTCTAACTTAACCAGGGGGGCCGACGTGGTCGAAATGATTAAAAACGCTCCCGCTTAAACTTCTACTGCGCTCATAGCAGGCTAGTGGGTTCAATCCACCATACACCGGTCTGTTGGATTTAAATGTTTCTCGAGCTTGACTGGGGGCGTAAATTACAAGTGTCACAGAAGTTGGAGTGCGTTCGCTTGATGGCGTGGGGCACTAGCAATAGGGAAAGCTCTCTCTCTCTCTCTCTCTCTCTCTCTCTCTCTCTCTCTCTCTCTCTCTCTCTCTCTCTCTCTCTCTCTCTCTCACACAAATCAATACAGCGCACTACCTAGTAGTAGTAGCAACTACAAGTTGTAGTAGCACGTATGTGGACAACGCCTGAATTCAAAGCAAACGAAAACAACATAAAAATGTATCACAATTCCCTCAACTTCCATAAGAAGATCTATCAGGAGACGACAACACCGCTCACTCAACTCCTATATTTTAAACGTTAAGATAAAATAAGCAGGCTATATCCCATTTTAACGGCTCTGATCTGGAATTTGCATATCATTATCTGCTTTCATAGGAACCGCCTCATCAATTCTCGTCTTATCCATAACGTCGTCTGCGGCTTCAAAGAAAGGATCAGAACACTGACGACAGTTTAATCTGCCAGACTCTGAAAGGACTAGGCATCACATCATTGAAACCGAATCGTCATTGAAAAACATACTTTGTCGTGGGCTGCTGTAACCATCCTCAGAAGTTCAGGGAAATCATTATGGTGATGATAAATCCGGGAAATGGAAAAATAAATACAGCAAGAATGCATAAACAATGGATTGTTTATTAAAGCAATAGGATACACGGAGTATTGTTGATCCGTGGAGAGCTTCTTTTCTACCAGAAGGTTCTAGCACAGCAGGTAATAAAACTATAGTATGTAGTTTTACAGGCGTTGCCGTGGCGCAGTAACTAAAAGACTGGCCTCTAGATCCGTGGTTCTGGGATGAGATCCCTCTAGAGGCGGTTTTTGACCACATTACTGCGACGTCAACCCTGATTACCACAGATGTACTCCATCAACTGGGTACCAGAAGATGTTCCAGAAAGTTGATGGCGACCGTCATATGTAATCACCACAGCGCTCAATGAGAGACAAATGGTCTAACAACATTGGTCCAGCACCATATAACCGTGAGCCCAGTTAGCGTAGTGACTGAAAGCTCGCCTGCCCGCCCAGTGAGATGAGTTCAAACCGCATGAGGCAGATTCGAATTTTTAAAATTGATATGGGCTTCCAGGTCGATCCGTCTTACAATGGGTACCAGAAAATATATTGGGAGGTAAAGGCAGCAGGCGTTACTACTGACCACTCCTCCATCCCGAGTGCCGACTGGTCTATAAAAGAGGAATCAGGCACCATATGTCCAATGCGCTTAAAGGCGAGTAAAACTGTCCCTAACTTAGTATTTTACTTATATCTTTAACCTGTCAAGTGGTTTTTATCAACGCTTAAAGATAGTTTTACTCCAGCAGACAGTTTTATTATACCACACATATTTACTCCAGCAGACAGTTTTACTCTAACACACATAGTTACTCTATCAGAAAATGTTACTTCAACACAACGTGTACTCCAGCCCACAGTTTTACTTTATCACAAAGACTTACTCCATCAAACAGTTTTACTTGAGCACAAAGATTTACCGCACCGAAGAAGGTGTATCGTTATAATAACTTTACTACAACAGATTGTCTCCGGCAGATAATTTTACTACATGTCAGAGCCCATTTACTCGGATAGAGAGTTTTACTACAGTAGATAGTAATACTTTAGCAATAAATCTACTACAGTATATAGTTATACTTTAGCAACGAGTTTTACAATAACTATAGCTTACTTTAAGAACAAATTTCACTCACGCAGTATGGTTTATGCTAGCTATAAGTTTTAATGAAATGGTATCTGCCCTCCTGTATGGCAACGAATTTTGGAAAGTAAACGAAAAAGCTTGGAGGTGGTCGAAATGTGTGTTCTAAGATGAATGTTGCGAATACTTTGCGCGACTATGGTAACTAAGAACGATTGCCTGGAAGAAAATAGTGAAAGCACAAAATTGTATTCATCTATAGGAAAAAGATAAAGGGTATTCTTTACTAGGTATTTTCGTCCCGATTTGCCGTATTTTACCAGAGATATTTTTCAGTTAATTTTCGTTTTGTGTGTGTGTGTGTGTGTGTGTGTGTGTGTGTCTCTCTCTCTCTCTCTCTCTCTCTCTCTCTCTCTCTCTCTCTCTCTCTCTCTCTCTCTCTCTCTCTCTCTCTCTCTCTCTCTCCATTTAAAGGATATATAGAGTAATCGTTATGTTAAATTCCCCGATAATTTCAAGATTGCGTAAAAAAAAGGGACCGATTACTTTATATAGTTTCTACCACCTCGGTTTACGTTGTGCACATCTCGTGTTTCTGAAATTCGCTTCCGACACAGAAATACAGAGTGACATTTTCAGATGTAAGTAGACCAACAAATCACGTTTTATGTAGATGTCTGTGTTTGTTCTTAGATGTATTATTAAATCAACCATCCAGTATTATAAAAATTATGTTATTTTGGACTATTAAAGTCGAAGGGCACATGCCAAACTAAAATAATGAAGATTGCATGCTGTGATGCGATATTTCAATGGCGGGAAATAGCCGCCTCCTTGTCATACTTCAGCGATGAATATTTAATGGAATATTCACAGCGATGTTAATGACAATGAATGCAGTTTTGCATCTTACATCCATTTTAGTAATTTTGTTTAAATTTCCGTTACGCTACACGGGCCGGGTCGTTTATTTTTGGGTAACTTTTCATCACAACCTGACTCATATATACGCGCGCTGATAGGCCGTAGACAGGGCAAGCAGACTGACGTCTTCACAGCATGATGTGGTATGTGCATATATATATGTATATATATGTGTGTGTGTGTGCGTGTGTGTGTGTTTGTATGGGGTTATGTTAAGTAGCTTGCCATTGTTTTCTGAACGACCGGCTCACATGCCTTTCCGTAAGAAATGAACACGACGTGATCCGCTGCCAAATCTCACGCAGCTGTGTTTTGTACCTGGGTATACGGGATTACGAACAGCGTCCTTAACACCTTCGCCAGTCAACACTAGCATTTTTCAGCTGCTGTTGATGTCTTGACAAGTTTTAAGTTAAGACGTTTGCCACTGTTTTCTGAACGACCGGCTCATATGCCTTTCCAAAAGAAACCAACGCAACGCGATCTACTGCCGAATCCTGCGCAGCTGTGTTTCGTACTTGGGTATGCGGGATTACGAACTGCGTCCATAACCTCTTCGCCAGGGAGATGGCTTTAATAAAATAGTTGATTAATAACAATTACTCAATTGATATAACTCAGAATATTCTTGTATGTGCAGACTACTGGACTCCGTGGCGAAGGGGTTACGGACGCGATTCGTAATCTCGTATACACGGGTTCAAAACACAGTGGTGCTGGGTTTTTTCAAACAAGGTGTAGGTGCTGGTCGTACAGAAAACAATGGCAAACTACTGAACATAAGATTTGCCCAGGAGTCAAGAGCATCCAAAAATGCTGTGGTTTGATTGCTACGTCCAGTGAAGGATATGCAACTAAAAATTATGCGACTAAATAACTTATGGTTTGGTTATTTACTGTTTCTAAAGTGCATGATTTGGCATTTTATAAAAAGTTTGAAAGCCACCATAAATCTTAGGATTTAGAACATTCATTCACAAGTGTCATTATTACATGACAGTCATGGTACACTATTTTTGCATTTGGGGATAAATGCCGCTCATATTATAAAAATAGGTTTTAGGAGGAAGAAGGAGAAAAGAATGAGATTAGGAGTAGGCGAATTTGGTTGGTGGGGGGGGGTTGGAGTGGAGGAAGAGCAGGAGAAGAGGGAGTTTAAGGTTTTCATTTGAATTTTGCGTTCTAACGGTGGCCCTCAAAATAACAACACGAGTTATCACCCTTAACAAGGAAAAAAACAAGAGCAGTTATCTTCCCTTAGTTTATGTGGTTTGGTCACACTTTTCCAAGGGGGATTTTGGTCATTTCCCTCTTTGTCTATATTACATGATAAACTGACCCACGAATATTAAAATCTCAGCTTAGAATTGACCTACAGACTTGAATAAGGTATCGTTGGATTTGTTTTTTTCAAGAGGTATCCAACTAAGCATGTTATATAATTAAAAAGCAATTTAGAAAATGTTACTAAAGTGGCTATCTTTACTCATATAAGAGAAAAGACGAACTGAGAAACATTGCGACGACTGAAAAGGTCAGCGGTAGAAAAGACAGAGGTAGGCTGAGAGAAATGATGTTGTACAGTCTAAAATGATCACATGGAAGAATATCATCTAAACACGTGATCCAGAATATCTCAGACCGAGATATGTGAATAGACATGAACGCTAACGTCATTTTCAAAGACACATGATGATTATGAAGATGATGATGTGATGACAACAATGATGATGATAATGATGGTGATGATGATAATGATTAGATAGTTATACTCGCGCAGAAAGTTATATTTTAGCAGTAAACATTACTCTGACGGCAAGCTTTACTCCAGCAGACAGTTCCTCTAAACGACAATTTTACCCTAGCCGACAATTTCACCCCCCGTAGACAATTTTACCCCGGCACATAATTTGACTTCAGTGGGTTAGTATTACTACAAGAGGCAACACGCAGATACATAAACATCATTAATGGCGCAATTTGCTTCCAGGAGGCCAGCCGAGGCTACAAGTAGGCAGTTTGATTTGCCACAATTGGTTCAGTTTCCGGGGAGCATTTTGATATTCTCCCCAGCTCACAACTAAATTTACAGCCAGCAGTCCAGAGTCCCGAAGTTTAGCGCGGGTCATAATGCAATTTCTATTCCCGAAATGAAATTCGCTCGTGCATGAAATAGTTCGTTGCTAGCGGAAATACTTCCCTGGTGAGAGAAAATCGCCGAGTATCGAGTTGCTTAGACGTAGACGAGACTTGTATGTAGTGGAGTAGTGGACATGGAAAGGTGGATGAGGAGATATAAAACCCAATCAAATAAAGGTTTACTTAGCAAATACGGCAAGATGGAGAATACAATCATGACAATCATGTGGCCTCTGTGCTAAGAAGACGTTGACTAACCAGGCTTTGCATTCCTCTTGTAGAGCTGGTCTACAGAATCACGCCTCGTCTACGGAATGACGTCCGGAGATTTACATCGCAATCTAGTTCACTCCATCAGCAAGGTCAAGAGAATTTCGGTTCGTTATCAACTCCAGTGTTGCTCGGCCTGTGATCGAGGGAGAATTAGCAAAACAATATCTCCAGAAGCAGCGAAGCAACACATATACGAAAGTCTCTCTCTCTCTCTCTCTCTCTCTCTCTCTCTCTCTCTCTTCTCTCTCTCTCTCTTCTCTCTCTCTCTCTCTCTCTCTTCTCTCTCTCTCTCTCTCTCTCTGTGTGTGTGTGTGTGTGTGTGTCTGTCCCCTCTGTGTGTGTGTATGTATGAATGTATGTGTGTTGGAACCAACGGCTCACACACACACACCATTCCACTCACTCGCAACACACACACACACACAAACACACACACACACACACACACACATAACAAGATTTCAGTAGGTTAGCGCAAGTGGAGACCTATCCTAAGTTGGATTCTCAGCAAAGGTCAGTAAACTCAATGGAAACTACACATATAAAAGGCCAGTAAAGCAAACTCAGCGGAAACTACATATATAAAAGCTCAGTAAAGTAAACTCAGTGGAAACTAAACATATAAAAGGTCAATAAACTCAGTGTTAACTACACACATAAAAGCTCAGTAAAGTAAATTCAGTGGAAACTACACATATATAAGCTCAGTAACGTAAGTTTGAAGGAATCTATACACATAAAACATAACTGAGATAAAGCTAGTGGAAACTATAGATATCTACTTCATGCACAAACAGAATCAGTGAAACCTGTATAAACAAAATAGTAGCTCAGTCAGGTGAAAATTAAACATACATATTGTCAGTAAATTACAGCCAGTGGGAAATATATATATATATATATATATATATATATATATATATATATATATATATATATATATATATATATATATATATATATATATAAGGGCTGCGGAAGTTAACGATTAATTAATCGATTAATCGTTAATTGTTTGTAACGATTAATTTTTCTTAACGATTAATCGAAAACTTTTCTCCCATCACTTATAAAAATGAACCGGATGTCGAAAAATTGTCAGACATTTTAAACATAGTGCTGAAAACGCAACCGAGTTGCAAAATTGTACTGAGTCACCATTGTGTAAGCTGCTGCAAGATGTACCAACAAGATGAAACAGTATGTTTATTATGCTACAGAGTCTTCTACAGGCCAGAGAAGCATTAACTGTCTACGTGTCAGATGAAAAGAAGCAATACAAAGGTCAAAAACTTTCAGATTCCGATTGGGAGAAGATTTCGAAATATGTCAAAGTTTTGGACGTATTGTGTCAGACCACGGTCCTGCTTGGCGGTCAAGATTATGTTTCATGTAGCTGTGTATTGCCACTGCTATCATCGTTGATAAAGCATATGACTGTACACGATGATGATCCGGGCTACATAGCTAAATGTAAGGCAGCATCATTTAATTACTTCAGTGAATGTGTAGTTAATATGACAAGTACTGAAATACTACAGATTGCAACAGCACTTGATCCACGCTACAAATACCTGAAGTTTTTGTCAAAAGATGCAAAAGAACGAACTTGATTACGTATTGAACAACAAATAGCAGTTGATGTTCATGATGAGCAGATGGAGACTGCTGCAACGAATGATACTGACATTGACAATGAAACTATATGTGACCCAAATGAAAAGCGTATTAAGTTGATGGACTCTGACTCAGACACTGAAGATCATGTCGAAAGCTCTTCTGATGAATAACTGTGTTATAAAATGGAGAAGACAGTTGCTGAATCGGTTGATCCTCTACAATGATGGAAACTTAATGAACATCGATTTCCAAAATTGGCATTTGTCGCTTGTTTTCCCGGGAGAGAGGTGGAATCAACAAGCACATCTTCAAACTTATTATCTGTTGGGATTATTGACTGACTTTTGTCATACCCCTCCCTTCTGTCTTCCCTTCCATATATCTATTTCTTTCACTCTCTCTGTTATTCTCTCAACACATACTCAGACAACAGTTCCTTTCAACAATAAATAAAAGATTTATTAAGAAAAACTATGTCTGGTGTATGTATGGAATGTGTATATGTAGTTGGTATTGTCTGCTAGTGTGAATGCAAGATAGGACGGTTGATCTCGTATGTGCAGTAGTTCTTCTCGTCTTTTCTGTCAGCCAAAACACAGGACTGCACACACAGAAATGGAGTGATCTCACCATGAATGATCTCCTCCTGCTTGAGTCGGGAATTAATCCAATTCTTGAAGAAAACAACTGTCAAGTGTCTTATCACCAGAAAATAATCCGATTTGGTAAGTCACTGAAGTTCATATATTTCCCCGTTTTGGACGGTATTATAATCCACCTCTGAATACACACCGCCGCTATCCAACATTGTCTAGAGTTACTATGACTGTTCTACACCATGTCTATGGTTAACAACGTTTAATGTTTCGGCACAGTGCAATTGCATGCAGTTTTAAGTATCCCTGCTTGCCACAGGTTAACGTCTTTTCCTTTTAAGGGTTTTAGTTGTATATTTGTTTGAGCATACAGTGTTCTGTATTTGACGTTAAGTTATCACTTCTTCATATTAAAACATGTCTATGTTCTTGTTGTTTCTAAGTAGGTACTTTATTTGCTCAAGTAAGTAGTAACCTTCATCTCTTCTATGATTTCAATAGGAGATTTGAACCTGTGGAGAAGATAGCGTCCAGATATGCGTCTGCTTCATATAATTTTCTTATGTGATAGTCCTTTTCTAGCCATACTGAAAAGCCTCCGAAAAACATACGGACATACGATTTCTGAGTGCACTAAAGTTTACACGACTAGATAAACGAATGCAATTTCACACATTAAGAACAACACTTATATCCCTATGCCACTATTACTCTAATATTAGTGTTACCTTATATATATATCTATAGAATTAATGTAAGTCCCCGAATCGAAATTTATCCGCAGCCAAGCACTTTATCCCATTATAAGGGAGGATATTTCTATTCATTACAGGACACATAATTCTATCTTTCCGTCCAGTTTGGTATCACACACTAAACAGAAACTCCATGTTCAGCTTTTTATATTGCGTGTCCCATTCTCCGTTGATTGTTTGATATCCATACATCAACAGTCGCATTTGCCGTTCCCGTAACATCAAACGTTCAGTGAAATCACGTATACGTCCGACGCTCCGTTCTCCGCTGTTGCGCTGGTCCTCTGTCCATCGCTCGTTTGCACTTCAAAGCATTCTCCGTTCATTTTCCCGTCGGCCGATCGTCCCGTTTCTCCGTGTCCGTCAGATCGTCAAGCAATGAACTTTACGAACACCTGTATCCTATTTTCATATCTGTGTCGGTCAATGCTCTTTTATTCGTCCTCCTCTCAGAATGAAGTACACGATTGTTAACCCTTCTCCTTCCTTGTATTTTAATATGTAAGTTATCAAGGAATCATTAAACTGCAGTTTTTTCTGTGACAGCATTCCTTGCCAAAACGATTTTGTGCATACACGGTTACCTCAGTTCCATGTGAACGATTGTTCAGCTATGCTGGTTATATTGTTAATAAGACGCGCTTGTCACTTGAACCAAACACAGTCAACATAGTCGTCTGTTTGCATAGTTGGTTATTAGATGACATATGAACAAGACAATCCAGTGTTATTTCGATTTTTGACAAATACGACTATAATGTGAGTTATGTGACTATAAATGTTTTGCTTTAATCGAAATTAACTATTAATCGGCCGCAGCCCTAATATATATATATAACCTCAATAGATAAGAGTCAGTGGAAACTATACACTTAGTAAAATACAGTACAGCTAGAGAAGGCTACACATATACTTCAATAGAGTAGAGAGAGAGAGAGAGAGAGAGAGAGAGAGAGAGAGAGAGAGAGAGAGAGAGAGAGAGAGAGGAGAGAGAGAGGAGAGAGAGAGAGAGAGAGAGAGAGAGAGAGAGAGAGAGAGAGAGAGAGAGAGAATAAGAATGTTGTGCGTTTTACAGTAAATTGTTCTCATTACATATGACGTTTTTTCCCGCATATCCTATTACAGGACATCGCTGTCAACACCAGCATTTTACCGCTGTTGTTGATTTCTTGGCAAGATTACGCTCAGTAGTTTGCCACTGCTTTCTGAGCGGCCGGCTCACATATCCTGTAAGTAACCTCGCGGCGAGAACCGCTGCCGATTCTCGCGCAGCTGCGTTTGCTCACGTGGATAAACGGGATAACGGAGAAAGTTCGCTAACCTCTAGGCGTTAACGATTTTTTAAAAAAAAATTGCTCTATCATACTAGTATCATAAAATAAATGTATGAAATACATGAAATAATGTATGTATGACATAACTGTATGGATTGAATAGTGCATGAATGAAATAATGTACGATTGAAATAATGCATGAAAGGAATCTATGAAGAAAGACAGAATGCCAAACAGGCGCGCGTGCCCGATCTTTAAACCTTTTGGGGGTGGGAAGTGGGGGATTTTTTTTTTCTTTTGCAAAATGCTCCTGTTTAGATGCAGTGAAATGTGGCAGGTAAGAATACAATATATTGTTTGGTGTTTCTGCGTTAACAAAAATAAAACGTTCGTTCACCATTTTCGTGGTCAAACCATTTTCACAGCCAAGGCACACTGAACATCAATGCATCGGACTTAGCAGTTAACACCCAGTCTTCCACTGGGTTCTCAACCAGCCAACAAATAAAAGCATAACACTGCAGTTCTTGATCAAAGCTTTCTTTGGCATATTATAAATGTTCATTCATTCATTCAGTAACATGTCCCTTGCAGAACTTCGGTCCCATAACAACCGTCCCGAAAATTTCTCGGTCATAAGCAAGATGTCCCGCATCCAATACACCCATCTGGGGGATCATCTGCCACATTCTGCACCCATCTTCTCTTTGGCCTTCCTCTTCTTCTCTTCCCGGGCATTTACCCCTCCAAGATTGTTCTCTCCAAACTTTCATGACGTTTCAAGTGACCAAAATATTTCAATGTTCTTTGCTTTATCGTCTTTGGTAGCCAGTATTCAGCTCTTGTCGTATGGATGCATTTGTTCTTTTCTGTATCCAAGATATTCTTAGAACCCGTCTATAACATTTATTTTCATAGGCATTTATGCGCTGTTCAGCTTGTTTGGTAAATGTCCAAGTCTCGCTGGCGTGTGTTGCAATGGCAAAGATGCATGTTCTTAAACATCTAACTTGTGTATTCCTATCTGTCCCCCTCCACAATTTATTCAGTTGTCTTAGCTTTTGAAGAGCAATATTTAGTCGTCTTTTAATTTCATTCATCGTGTCATCATATTATAGATGTATCTTCAGTAATAATAATAGGTCCGGCTAATTTATTTAATCAGCGTCCTTCTGAATGCCGGAGATGTGTCTGCGTGTTCTAATGACCCAAAGAGCTATGCCGACAGTAGCGCAGCTAGTGGACTGGTCAATGGATAGGAAGCAGACGAACGAACGCACGCACGCACGACACGCACGCACGCGCGCGCGCGCACACACACACACACACACACCCCGCTGCCCTGTAGGTAGACTGGAGACAATCAAAGGCTAGAGAAAGCACACCCTAAAAATGTTTATCGAAGTCGGATGTACTGAGCCACAGGCTTGACGAAACAGTGCTACGTCACACGCTTAATGACGGTTTACTCAAAGAAGAAACGTTATTAACAACAATGCAATCGCTCGAAAGTCCTTTCTTGCCTCAAACAAGCCTTCACAAGCAAAGGCTATTACAAGAAAGCAATAGCCAACTGCAATAGCCCCAATAAAGGCCAACAATAGTGAACGGAGTCGGGGAACTCGCATCAATGTGTTCCATTATTGCGTCATTGCTAAACTTCGAGACGGTTAACTTGTTCAAGCGAGTTCACTCAGATAATCAAAATGGCGGGGGATACAATTTCGTCATCGATCGAATTCTTTCCACTACACTACTCCATCGCGACCATTAAAGATGTTTTAGGTCAAACAGAGCTCGGGCTAACACAGTGGTTTTCATATTATGTTGTTTCTGTGGTTGTTGAAAACCACGGGCACTGCTAGGACGGTAACAAGAGTAGGGTTGTCACCCCTCTAACCCAGAAAAGGTAAGGACACCTTGCCAAAATGCATCTTTATATTAACTCATAGTCTTTTAGAAACGACCTTTCTATTCGGTAGCAATGTATTAAGAATTATATTATTATGATAATAACGCGGGCACTGGTCAACTAACATGTGTTAAATATTAAAATTGAATACCTCATGTGTGAGTTGATCCACGACTGTGGTGATCGTGTGAGATGGCGAGACATGACAGTTCACGCTTATCGGCATGGCACATGATGATGATCTCAAATTTATGATATTAACAGAATGCACTTCTACAATTCTTAGTTAAATGCTTAACTGAGTTAAGCCTGTAAAAACAACCGCTTACGTGACAGATTTACTTATAATACGCTTTGAAAAAATGCTTTCTTGTTTCTCTTTGTACATCACTTGCATTTATCTGCATCCTCGTACGTTTCCACTAATGCAATTGTCCTCAATAAATCTGCATTTTCTGAATACATGTGAATGGAAACCTCCACACAGCATACCACTGACACTAAATTTTGTGAGCATCGGCTCTTAACTAAATCAATAGCAAGAGATTGTCTAGCCATAGACAGCTGCACCCCCTTCACAAAAAGCCTGTCAGCAAATGCATTACGTGATGGTGTGAAATAGTTTGGGCATAGTAAACGTCAAGTGGCTTGGAAACGACAGTGATGGAAGGCATGGTTACTGAAAGAAGAGGCAGAGATGGGCACAGGGCATTGGAAAAGGACCAGCACAAAGCTGGTCACATGACATTGCAAAACCACCAGCACGAAAACGGACACAGGATATTGCAAAGCAACCAGCACGAAAATGGACACAGGACATTGCAAAACGACCAGCACGAAAATGGACACAGGACATTGCAAAACGACCAGCACGAAAATGGACACAGGACATTGCAAAATGTCCAGCACGAAAACGGACACAGGACATTGCAAAACGACCAGCACTAAAATGGACACAGGACATTGCAAAACGACCAGCACGAAAATGGACACAGGACATTGCAAAATGTCCAGCACGAAAACGGACACAGGACACTGCATAGCGACCAGCACGAAGATGGACAGAGGACATTGCAAAAACGACCAGCACGAAAACGGACACAGGACATTGCAAAGCGACAAGCACGAAGATGGGACACACGACAGTGCTAAACGACCAGCACAAAAACGGACACAGGACATTGCAGACACCCTTTGCATGAGGGGTCAAACCTTCAAACATGTGCATTAGTTTGAAGTGTGTATGTTTTTTTTTTTACGTACGTCACTTTAAACTTTAGCGTAGTCCATACACATGCCATTACTTCTAGTGCTCTAGACTGATCTTTTTGTGTGGATTAGCATTCCCTATTACCAGTGACCCTCGCCATCAGGCGAACCCACTCCGATTTCAGATGTATTTGTAATTTACGTCCCCAAGTCAAAGGACGAAAAGTCAACATTTTACTCCAACTGACCGGTGTCGGGTTTGAACCCGCTACCTCGGCATCAGCACACCGGATGTTTATGAACAAGTGCTCTTATCCATGCAGCCATGCTGCCATCGTTTGAAGTTTTTTTTTTCTGTTTCACTATTACTACTCTTCGATATAGAAGAGGTAAATCACTTCAAAAATTTAAAGTGAAGCACTTCAAAAAATTTAAACAGTAGCACTTTAAAAATGTTAAAACAAAAACAAAAAGTTCGTTGCATATCCTTTTCAGGACGCAATTAATCCCAGACTTTTTGGGCTGTTTGTGATATCTTGGCAAGTTTACGTTCATTAGTTTGCCGTTGATTTATGAACGACCGGCACACATACCATTTTCATGAAAACAAACGCAAGGTATTCTGCTGCCACATCGCCTGCAGCTGTGTTTCGAACGCAGTATGCGGGATTACGAATTGCGACCGTAACCCCTTCCCTACAGAGCCAGAAAAGCACTTCAAAAATTTTAAAGAAGCAGTTCAAGCATTTTTTGGAGAAGCTCTTCAAAAATTATAAGAAAAGCACTTCAAAAATTTAAAGGGAAGCACTTCAAAACATATTAGAGAAGCACTTCAAACATTTAAAGAGAAACACTTCAGATATTTAAAGAGAAATACTTCAAAATTTTTTACACAAGTACTTCAAAAATTTTAAGAAAAGTATTTTAAAGATTTAAATAGAAGCACTTCAATAATTTAAAGAAAAGCACTCCAAAATTTTAAAGAGAAGCACTTCACCACGGCGCCCTACGTTTGGGAACCGCTGAAGGCTTTTATTTTTGCAATCATAAATGACTTGGTCGCACTGGAATAATCATCACGCGTCAATTCACACCGAAGTTTGATTGCGAGTAGCATTTTTGAAATGCAAATCATATTCCGTGGAAACCGCGCTAGTGTGTAATTGGGGTATATAATAATGGAATCGTTTACAGCAGTGGTCACTAAACCGCGTGCTCAAGGACGTCATGGTGTCCACGTGTCACCCAAATGTGTTGGATACGACTACAATTGTTTATAAAAATTTTAGTACAATGGGCCAGCGGAGTCGAAAGTCGCAAATATAGCACCTCCGTTGTAATTGTAAAGTGACACAACGCAATTACGCCCAAAACAAACCAAAAATATCGGACGAACGTGGAAGAAGGTGAGGAAGAAAAAAAATTGAGACAGCAAAGAGAAGATTCTTAACAGCCTTTTGTCATGGCACAGAATAGTGTCACCACACGAACTGATGCAAGCTGTTGGAAATTATAAGATCTGGAGCTATATAATTGCTCACGTCAGTCGACAAAGCACTTGACAATGATGATAACGACGATGATAATTACGATAATAACGATGATGATAAAACTGTTTCACTGTCGGTCCAAAGCCAATTTACAAAAGCAAGACAGGAAACAATCGCCCCAATACTACTTGTTCAGCTATGGAGCTCGAGATTGCAGAATGATACTATGTTAAATCTTACACAGCCGACAAGAATATGTGGAACCTGGTTTATACTACACATTCCTTATGGACAAGATCCGGTTAAAGTGACGCTGCCCTACTTTGTATTACTTTCCACGAGTGATGGAGTCTCTGTGGTGAAGTGGTTACACCACGTGCCTGGCGTTCCGAAGGTGGTAGATTCGATTCCGAAGGTACGTCATTCGGCTCAAGAGTGCAATTTTCTCGGAGACTCCTAGGGGTCGTCACTGGAGCTACGGAGTTCGTTCTTTGTGCGACGCTTTCGACAGGCCTCCTTGCGGAAAGAGACCGACCAACATGGGATACCACCCGGTGCAATAAAGTCGATCCTCTGGCCTTATAGACCTTATAAATCCAGGAGTGACGTGATTTGTCATGTTCACTGTTCAGGTTTGAGGTGAAAGCGGCCGCCGTGTAATCGCTAGAAGCCTACCCCAATAAGAGCACGGTCGGACGACGGTTAGACACCTGCGCCCGTCGTCCGCTTTAAGATGGAAAGACTGGCCAGCTATTCTTCCGTGCACTCAGGCCTACAAAACTTAATAGTTATAGCATATCACTGGCCCATAGAAAAAACAGCGGCTGCAACATGATATAACAATATGAATTGAAAACAATTAGATATATGTAGCTCCTGCGAAAAAGAGTCTATTATGTCTCTTCTTTTCGCAGGAGCTAAATATACCTAATTGTTTTCAATTCACGCTGACCCATAGTTGGTTCCTGCTTCAAGGCGATGTTTGTTTGATTTTTGTGTGTGGATGATATGCCGTTATTTATTGCCCAGGTTTAAAGTGATGGTCCAGTTATTATCCTGGGTTTAAAGTTATGCTCCAGTAATTGTTTAAGACTTAAGGTGATGCTCCAGTTATTTTCCGGGTTGAAGTAACCTCCCCCGTTGTTTATTGCCTAAGTTTAAACAGACGCTGCTGTTGATGCCGACGTTGTAGCTGTGATTCAAAGTATGTGGTCGATTACTTTAAAATGACTGTTCTGTTTTATTACCGCACTGTTTATAATAGTTGCCAGCAGAGCCGATCTGCTAGGAGGGTGGTCTTCAGTGCATGCCTTGATCGGTTCCTAGAGAGACTGATGTCCTTAAGCGGGTAAGAGCAGTAATAGTGTTTGGTGTGTGCTCTGAGGTGCGGCGGCGGCCGCGGTAGTGTCATAACTAACAAGCTTACCTGCCGACCTGGTGATCATAGGTTCGAATTCACACAGACACGAATATTTTTTAATGTACCTTGTCTCCCAGATCTATGATGGGTAATAGGAAATGTCTTATAAAGACAACTTCACACCACCACCATCACCATCCCTCCCCCACCCCCGAGTGCCGACTGATCTATAAAATTATAGAACAATAACCATAGGCCCGATTCGCCTCAACACGTGTAAACAGGATACTTGACTTTGACTTGACTTCACTTTAGTTTACTTTACTTTAGTTTACCGAGGCACGGACAGGAATAAATGCACACAGGGGAACCAGTGAACCCATATCACCTGCAGTCATCTACAATGACCAACGTTTGCTATGGGTCTATTGCGGTAGTTATGAGCAGGTTGGTGGACCTCACGTCTTTACAATCCCCTACAATTTGACTCCCGTGGACCAGATTTTCATTTCCTGATTGGTAAATTCTGGCATTCTTGAAGGATGTGATCGGGAGTTTGTTTCTGTGTTCTTCATATACAATATAATGAAGTCGCTGAGCGAGTCTTGCTGGGAATGCGAAGATTCCGGTATGTTTGTTTTTGACTAGCTAGTTGTTAAATATTCCCACAAAACACTGCGACGATACTAATTACACCAGGATGTAGTAATGTAACATACAACAAGTAGGATCGGTTGATCATCATCATCATCTTCCACTTTTGCCATCAAGCGTCGTGGGTAGGAAAAGATGACGTTCCAGCGTGGCACTGTATAGTGTTATTTCGTGTGATTGTTAGTTAGTTAGTTAGTTAGTCGACAGATCATCCTCGTTGCACATCGAACCATTCAGTCCATAAGTGCTCGGATCCCCGCCTCAGCAAATCCCGCAGCGTGTAGCGGCTAACGACGCCAGTTCTGTGTTGGTTTATCAATCTTCTTTGGCTTCCTGCGTAGTGTTCTTGTTTAGACACCCCTCTTTTAATTTGCTGCTCCCGCAGTCTGGCCATTGTTGTAGATTCACAGTCATCACTTGGTTCTCGCAAAAGTCTCACTTCTCGTAGTGCATTCAGAATGTCAGCCTGGTCCATGGCGCGTCCGCCCTCCACAGTAGCCTCACCTGCGAGCTTGTCAGCCCGCTCATTTCCTTGTACTCCCGCATGACCTGGCACGAAGATGAAACTAATCTTTGCCAGCCGAGACCGCTTCAGAGGCAGCAACCATTCTCTTCGGATCGACCCCTCCTCTATCCTCTTGATCATGTTCATTGAGTCGCTAAGGAAACAAGCCCTAGTGAATGTCTGTGTCTCGAGCCATGCTATCGTGTGATTGTACTATGTCTTTGATGTGGGCAATCCATTTTCTTCTTGAGCATCCTCTTGCTCTTGTATCAGATCTCCTATGATTTAACACAAGTGCTGGTAGTTGATTCTAACGACATGGCCGAACCATTTGTTCCTCTACCTTTCAATATATGTGGCACAAGGTGTTGATCCCACTGTCTGTCTTATAACATAATGTCTTAATCGGTCTCGGATTTTTAAGTTGGCAGCTCTTCTCATGCATGTCTCTTCTCGCAGGTGTTGCTTCTGTGGAAGTGTGATTTGGATGGTATCCAAGTTTGACATTGGTAGTATAGGGTTGGTGTAAATATGCTATTTATTATCTGTCGCTTTGCAGACATGGGCATATTTAGATGTTTCATTATGGGTTATAGCTGATATATCAGCGTACTTGCTTTTTAACACCTGATTTCGATTTCTGGGTCTATTCTGCCATAGGTTAATAAATAACATTAAACAGACGAGACTATTAACCAAAGTAATCATATGGATGACTGAGGTTAAACGCACTGTTAATTCCCTGTTACGCTTGTGATTTGTGTGCATTGGTTGGCAGGGCTTATTGTGGCCATTTGCCACAAAGTAAATCGGGATAAATACCATGGATTTCGGCATTTAAAACTATCTTCGTAACAATTGTTATTCTAAAATACTTTTCTCTTGGCTCGTATGACAGTAAGATCTATCTGGAACTTAAGGGGGTTCTTCTTCTTCTTCTTCTTCTTCTTCTTCTTCTTCTTCTTCTTCTTCTTCTTCTTCGTGTATGTCTACGCCGTCTTCTTCTTCATCTTGACTACGTCATTCTTCTTTTTCTCATCCTTCCGCTGCTGCTGCTCCTCTTCCGCTTCTTCTTCTCTTTCTCTCTTTCTAACTTTCCCTAATTCCCTCCTGCCCTTTATTTCCCATTGGGGCATATGCCCTCAATCAAATCAGCCCAAGACGTCCAATCTTTTGCTATCTCATGCACCTCTACCAATGTCCTATCTCATGTAAGTCCGATAATGTCCTATCTCATGCAACTCCGCCTATGTCCTATCCCATGCACCCCCGACAATGTCCTATCTTATGCAACACCGCCCATCTCATCTCATCTCATCTTGCTCCTCTTGTACCTTGCCGTGTCGAGGTGAAGCATAAACAGCGGGAGAGTGCCCGCCCATGGGCTTCATGTATCGATATTCCCATGGACTCTGCTATTCCCTCTGTCCATCGTTTATGTGGCCGGCCTCTTCTTTTCCTTCCATTTGGTCCGTACATCATTTGCTTATTAGGATCGGCTAGCCTCTCCCAGGAGGAGTAAAAAGTGAAAATTAATAGCCTGCCGATGACCCGGAGACTACACAAGTCAACCCCTCCTCCCCGTGGTGCAGACCAGGAAACCATGATCAAGAGGTCATGGGGCCAACGGGGCTCTGGCTCGCCGGGAGAGGGGGGGGGGGGGGACTCTCCTTGGTCAGATTGTTCTAAGCCAGCAGGGTTTTATCATATTGCTCGTAGAAACACTCCGCCCATGTCCTCTTCATATTATTAATCAGCCATTCAGACTCCTTGCTGATTTCTCCGCATTGCGTCATAGCTCTTCTAGAATAGCATCCTTTCCCTTGGTTGGCTGATTTATTCTTTGTTCTTTATCTTTATCTGTTCGCCGCTGGTTTGCAGCCAAACTTGTCTACGGGATAGGAAAGCCACTGCCTAGTCCACACTCGGCTTTGTCGCATCTTACGACACGCACGGCAGGTTACAGTGTTACTATTCTTTGCTTCCGTTACTGACTCCAGTAATACGCGCGATGAAGATAGAATCTCCTTTCTGGTTAGTGCATAGGACGCCTTTTGGGATAGGGGCGAAAAACTTGGTTCAGCGTGAACTGTTTAAGGTAGAAGAAGAAAAGAACAGCGAAAGTGTTACTGTCATAAACGAACTAACTATACAACGTAATGCTAGTTCCTTGATGTAGAACAAATTAAAACACAGAGAATAAAGATGTGAAACATAGTACAACAAGCATGAGGAGGAAGTTATGCCTATAGTACATGTTAGTTGCATGTTCTTTATAGGACGTCGCAATCAACCCCACCGTTCACTGAATGTGTGTGCATTTCTAAGCACTTTTAGGTTTAGTAATTTACCACGTCTTTCCGAACAGCCGACGCTCATTCCATTGTGACAATCAAAGCAAAGCAAGTGCTGATGCCGAGGTAACAGGTTCAACCCCTACACCGGTCAGTTAGTCTAAATTGTTGACTTCTCGTCCTTGACTTGTGGGAGTAAATTACAAGTACCTCTGAAGTTGGAGATGGTTCGCCAGATGGGTAGGGCCACGAGTAATAGGGACAGATAATCCACACGCAAAAATAATTCCAGTGTACATGAAGTAGTACCACGTATATGGACTACGCTTGTGTTCAAAGCGAGCGACCATAAATCTCCCGCGGATGGCTTCGAACCAGGTGTACCGTGCAAACCGCTTAAGGCGATCTCGGATGTGGTAAATTCCTGTTGTGAAGAACAATATTGTACTGTACGTTGTAAATTCATCACTATATGCATGCATTCTTTTAAGGGGGATTTCTTATAAGAAAAACTATTTCTTCGGCCCCTGGTGAGTTTGTCTTATGAGGTCTGCACCGTATCTGGATTGTGAAACTATCTTGACTACACTACCACAAACTGATACAAACTGACATTGTATATCAAGAAAATATATTAACAACCAGACGGACTCCAATCGACGCCAGGCAATCAAACCGTGAAATCCGAGTGCCCCTCGGCGGTGAAACACGGGAATGCACGCTACGAAGTGCTGTTAGCGAAGGGAATTCATAAACAAAATCATCGTTGCTGTCCGTAGGCCAATAAGACGTGACCTTTTTCTGCTGTTTGTAATGGCGGGAGAGCAGCGCTAAGATGTGGGCAATAGGTCAGGGGGCGGACGGGGAGCCATTGGTGTATGATATTTAACCATTACACGAGACGGACAGGGTAAATCGGGAATGGCAAAATAACTTAAGTCAGGAAGAACATTGCGATTAACCCAGTCATAGCGGTCAGCATGACCGAATGGATAACAGCTCGTTCTTAAATATCCGGTGTGCTATGCTGAGACAGGGGTTCCACCCCTACACCGGTCAGCTCGACTAAAATGTTGACTTCTCGTCCTTGACTTGGGGGTGTAAACTGCAAGTACCTCTGAAGTCTGAGTGTATTGGAGTGCGTTCACCTAATGGTGAGGGACACTGATAGTAGGGAAAGCTAATCCACACGCAAAATTCAGTTCAGTGCTACTAGAAGTAGCGTGCATGGTCTACGCTTGAGTTCAAACGGAGTGAGCGCAAAAATAAAATCTAGTCAATAATAGAATGACAATTTAATAAGTGAGGAGTAGAATAATGTTTAAATGAGTCATCAATTGAATATCATTTAAATAAGTCATGAATAAAATATCAATTAAACCAGTAAGAGAGATACCACTAAACCAACCAGGAAAAGCATAGCAATTAATAAAGTCAGAACAATTAAAACAATAAACAATTCAGAAATGGAATAGCAATTATACAAGTCATAAGTTGAATAACAATTAAACAAGTCAGGAAGAACACAACAATTAAACCAGTCAGGAATACCGTAACAATTAGCAGCAGCAGATTTCTTCTTATTCCTCGCCGTAGTCGTCCTTTTGCCTTCCTCCCCTCCAACGTTTCTGTTATCACAACGCACTCCAGGTTTTTCTCTTCGAATGATATCCCTAAATGATGCGGCAGCGGCAGCAGAAGAAGAAGAACCAGGAAGAAAAGGAGGAGAAGGAGAAGAACAAGTAGGAGGAGACGGAGGAAGACGAAGAACCTCAAAATAAACCACGGTACAAACCTCGCAGTACTGTGCAATTAAATAAGCAACCATGACCTAGTCCAGCTCTTCCAGCTTCTAATCTGACACCATGTTTTCTCTCTGTGCTTTTGCGCATCTCTTTTGCATAATTCCCCACGAAAGAGCGCTGGCCAGTATCATTAATATCGCGATTTGCATCACTAATTCCGTCAAGGCCCCTACACTAAAAACATCATCAGCATATGAGACAATACCAGCGATAATTCATTCCAATGCACTTGATTCCTTCCGTTTCCGTTTTGCTTCTTGTTTTTCGTTTTTTTTTTTTTACACCAGGCATTTACTCTTTCTGCATCGTCTCGATGATAAAGGAAAGTACATGCATGGAAGACAACCTGGCAAGCTTGTAGTAGTGTTAGACGTTAACCCTTGCTGTGCCAGACAGCCGTTACTGTAAATCCTTACCTCTTTCAACCTCAGAAGAGAAGTTATATTAGGGTCAATCGCCTAATTCAGATTAATAATCATGTGTCCGAATCAGCCACACTTCGGATATTACTTTGAAGGTGATTGTTGTCCAAAGAGGGTAACGGCTGATTATGAAATCTTTAGTAAACCGCGACAGATGTATACGCTGTGAAGAGTAAGAGAAAAGGAAAAAAAAAAAGAGAAGAGGAAATTCAAAACAAATTCAACATAGAAGTACAGAACAGATTTGATATATTGTCTCATCTAGAGATCCTATTCCTAGATGTGGATGATCAATGGGAAATGTTGAAGAATTAAATCAGTTTGGCTGCAGAAACAACTACAGTATTCCAAAATTAAAGAAGGTCAAAGTTTTGTGGACTGAAA